>JANEHU010004193.1:0-11856 GCA_027563435.1 Nasonovia ribisnigri | reverse complement strand
TCATGAGCTGTGCATTGTTCTTTTTCAACTAACTATCAAAGTATTCGATATTGTAAACATATGAATGAAGGAAAATATTTAAATATTATTCTTAAAGTGAGTTTAGGTTAGGTAAGGGTAGGGTAAAATATCATAACCTAACTAATTATAATAATATTTAACCACGTCCTTAATGCCAGCCAGTTAGCGTTGTACCAGTAAAATTGAAAACTTTAAATACAGCCTATGTATTAGGTACCATAGTAATTTCTATAAACATTTTTTCTTGTTCCATAAAAAGTATTTGCCTGCGGGCTGTAAAACGTGGGGATCCCCTTCCAATTTTTTTTATCAATTTTCAAATCTATTTGCCTGCGGGCTCCCGCGTTCCCCTTCAACATTTTTTTTTATCAATTTAAATCAGATATTTCTAAATAATTTTTTTAAACATCAACAAAATGTGGTGCCATATTTTTTGTTTTTTAATTTTTTTTTTGATCCTTCAAATCTATTTGCCTGCGGGCTCCCACGTTCCCCTTCAAATTTTTTTTATCAATTTAAATCTTGTAGATATTTCTAAACTATTTTTTAAACATCAACAAAATGTGGTGCCATATTTTTTTTTTTAAATTTTTTTCTTCCTCCTTCAAATCTATTTGCCTGCGGGCTCCCACGTTCCCCTTCAAAATTTTTTTTATCAATTCAAATCTTGTAGATATTTCTAAACTATTTTTTTTTACATCAACAAAATGTGGTGCCATATTTTTTTTTTCTAAATTTTGTTCTTGCTCCTTTAAAACTATTTGTTTGCGGGCTCCCACGTTTCTCTTCAAATTTTTTTTTATCAATTTAAATCAGATATTTCTAATTTATTTTTTTAAACATCAAAATATGGTGCCATATTTTTTTTTTAAATTTTTTTCTTGATCCTTCAAATCTATTGGCCTGCGGGCTCTCACGTTCGCATTCAAAATTTTTCTTATCAATTTAAATCATAGATATTTCTAAATAATTTTTTTTTACATCAACAAAATGTGGTGCCATATTATTTTTTTTTAATTTTATTCTTGCTCCTTCAAATCTATTTGCCTGCGGGCTCCCACGTTCCCCTTCAACATTTTTTTTAATCAATTTAAATCAGATATTACTAATCTATTTTTTTAAACATCAATATAAAGTAACATATTTTTTTTTTTAAATTTTTTTCTTGCTCCATCAAATCTATTTGCCTGCAGGCTACCACGCCCCCCTTAAACATTTTTTTTATCAATTTAAAACTTGTAGATATTTCTAAACTATTTTTTTAAACATCAAAAAAATGTGGTGCCATATTTTATTTAAAAATTTTTTTCTTGCTCCTTCAAATCTATTTGCCTGCGGGCTCCCACGTTCCCCTTCAACATTTTTTTTAATCAATTTAAATCTTGTAGATATTTCTAAACTATTTTTTTAAACATAAATAAAATGTGGAGCCATTTTTTTTTTTTTAAATTTTTTTTTAGCTCCATCAAATCTACTTGCCTGCGGGCTAATACGTCCCTCTTCAACATTTTATTTATCAATTCAAATCTTGTAGATATTTCTAAATAATTTTTTTAAACATCAAAATATGGTGCCATTTTTTTTTTTTCAAAATTTTTTTCTTGCCCCTTCAAAACTATTTGCCTGTGGGCTTCCACGTTCCCCTTCCAATTTTTTTTATAAATTTAAATCTTATAGATATAATCAAATCAATTTTTAAACATCAACATCATGGTGCCATATTTTTTTATTTTCTAAATTTTTTTTTTGCTCCTTCAAATCTATTTGCCTGCGGGCTCCCACGTCCCTCTTCAACATTTTTTTTATCAATTCAAATCTTATAGATATTTCTAAACTATTTTTTTAAACATCAACAAAATGTGGCGCCATATTTTTTTTTTTTAAATTTTTTTCTTGCTCCTTCAAATCTATTTGCCTGCGGGCTCCCACGTTCCCCTTCAAATTTTTTTTATCAATTTATATCTTGTAGATATTTCTAAACTATTTTTTTAAACATCAACATATGGTGCCGTATTCTTTTTTTTAAATTTTTTTCTTGCTCCTTCAAATCTATTGGCCTGCGGGCTCCCACGTTCGCATTCAAAATTTTTCTTATCAATTTAAATCATAGATATTTCTAAATAATTTTTTTTTACATCAACAAAATATGGTGCCATATTTTTTTTTTTAAATTTTTTTCTTGCTCCTTCAAATCTATTTGCCTGCGGGCTCCCACGTTCCCCTTCGTAATTTTTTTATCAATTCAAATCTTGTAGATATTTCTAAACTATTTTTTTAAACATCAACAAAATGTGGTGCCATATTTTTTTTTTCTAAATTTTGTTCTTGCTCCTTTAAAACTATTTGTTTGCGGGCTCCCACGTTTCTCTTCAAATTTTTTTTTTTATCAATTTAAATCAGATATTTCTAATTTATTTTTTGAAACATCAAAATATGGTGCCATATTTTTTTTTAAAATTTTTTTCTTGATCCTTCAAATCTATTTGCATGCGGGCTCCCACGTTCCCCTTCAAATTTTTTTTTATCAATTTAAAACTTGTAGATATTTCATAACTATTTTTTTAAACATCAACAAAATGTGGTGCCATATTTTTTTTTTAAATTTTATTCTTGCTCCTTCAAATCTATTTGCCTGCGGGCTCCCACGTTCCCCTTCAACATTTTTTTTAATAAATTTAAATCAGATAGTTCTAAACTATTTTTTTAAACATCAATATATAGTAACATATTTTTTTTTAAATATTATTCTTGCTCCATCAAATCTATTTGCTTGCAGGCTACCACGCCCCCCTTCAACATTTTTTTTATCAATTCAAATCTTGTAGATATTTCTAAACTATTTTTTTAAACATCAACAAAATGTGGTGCCATATTTTTTTTTTAAATTTTTTTCTTGATCCTTCAAATCTATTTGCCTGCGGGCTCCCACGTTCCCCTTCAAATTTTTTTTTATCAATTTAAAACTTGTAGATATTTCTTAACTATTTTTTTAAACATCAACAAAATGTGGTGCCATATTTTTTTTTTAAATTTTATTCTTGCTCTTTTAAATCTATTTGCCTGTGGGCTCCCACGTTCCCCTTCAACATTTTTTTTAATCAATTTAAATCAGATATTTCTAAACTACTTTTTTAAACATCAATATATAGTAACATATTTTTTTTTTAAATTTTATTCTTGCTCCATCAAATCTATTTGCCTGCGGGCTCCCACGTTCCCCTTCAACATTTTTTTTAATCAATTTAAATCTTGTAGATATTTCTAAACTATTTTTTTAAACATAAATAAAATGTGGAGCCATTTTTTTTTTTTTAAATTTTTTTTTAGCTCCATCAAATCTACTTGCCTGCGGGCTAATACGTCCCTCTTCAACATTTTATTTATCAATTCAAATCTTGTAGATATTTCTAAATAATTTTTTTAAACATCAAAATATGGTGCCATATTTTTTTTTTCAAAATTTTTTTCTTGCCCCTTCAAAACTATTTGCCTGTGGGCTTCCACGTTCCCCTTCCAATTTTTTTTATAAATTTAAATCTTATAGATATAATCAAATCAATTTTTAAACATCAACATCATGGTGCCATATTTTTTTATTTTCTAAATTTTTTTTTTGCTCCTTCAAATCTATTTGCCTGCGGGCTCCCACGTCCCTCTTCAACATTTTTTTTATCAATTCAAATCTTATAGATATTTCTAAACTATTTTTTTAAACATCAACAAAATGTGGCGCCATATTTTTTTTTTTTAAATTTTTTTCTTGCTCCTTCAAATCTATTTGCCTGCGGGCTCCCACGTTCCCCTTCAAATTTTTTTTATCAATTTATATCTTGTAGATATTTCTAAACTATTTTTTTAAACATCAACATATGGTGCCGTATTCTTTTTTTTAAATTTTTTTCTTGCTCCTTCAAATCTATTGGCCTGCGGGCTCCCACGTTCGCATTCAAAATTTTTCTTATCAATTTAAATCATAGATATTTCTAAATAATTTTTTTTTACATCAACAAAATATGGTGCCATATTTTTTTTTTTAAAATTTTTTCTTGATCCTTCAAATCTATTTGCCTGCGGGCTCCCACGTTCCCCTTCAAATTTTTTTTTATCAATTTAAAACTTGTAGATATTTCTAAACTATTTTTTTAAACATCAACAAAATGTGGTGCCATATTTTTTTTTTTAATTTTATTCTTGCTCTTTCAAATCTATTTGCCTGTGGGCTCCCACGTTCCCCTTCAACATTTTTTTTAATCAATTTAAATCAGATATTTCTAAACTACTTTTTTAAACATCAATATATAGTAACATATTTTTTTTTTAAATTTTATTCTTGCTCCATCAAATCTATTTGCCTGCGGGCTCCCACGTTCCCCTTCAACATTTTTTTTAATCAATTTAAATCTTGTAGATATTTCTAAACTATTTTTTTAAACATCAACAAAATGTGGAGCCATTTTTTTTTTTTAAATTTTTTTTTTGCTCCTTCAAATCTATTTGCCTGCGGGCTACCACGTCCCTCTTCAACATTTTTTTTATCAATTCAAATCTTATAGATATTTCTAAATAATTTTTTTAATCATCAACAAAATATGGTGCCATATTTTTTTTTTTAAATTTTTTAAATTTAAATTCCTTAGAACACCTTTATCAATTATTTTTAATAGTTATTTATTTGTTTTCAATTTTAATTGTTTGAACTTAACATGATTTAACCACAAACTATTGAATAGGTACATTTTAATTTATATTCTTAATTTTAATCTTATATTTCAATGCATGTAATACTCCTGAGCAAAAATAAGTATCAACTAATATTTAATTATTTATAAAATATTTAACAGTTAGACATTTAAATTTTTCTAATGACAAAGAAATTAATAAACTGTTTTTTTGTATGATCTGATTGTAAATAGATTAGCTCTGACTGACCCATTTTAGATAAACAATATTAAATCAAAGATTAATTATTATTATTTAAATATTCATAATATAAAATAATAAAATATACCTAATAATTACTAAAATAATTCATAGATAATAGATTTTAGATTTAACATACTCTTTAATAGGTCTGGGTTAAAAATGAATTATATTCAAAACTTTATTTGTTTTCTACCATTTTGTTGTAAAATCTCCTTTGACATCTTTCATAATATATAATTTAGGTGATCAGCACCTAAGACATCATACCCATTACGTTGTTTCTGTCTTACAAATTGACAAAATAGCAAATTTGTATTTATCAGTTCCAATTTTGTATTTTTTAGCTCTAATATTATAAATTATAATGAATTACCTTTCATAAAACTTAAAGGAAAGCATATTATCTGATAGTAATAAAAAGTAAAATATTTTTCTATAATATTATGTTGACATGTTGTACATATGAGCTATGATGTCTTTTATAGTGTTATTAATAATGTTATTTTGTGTCAATGAAAATTTACTTTGTATGTTTGTAATATGTACCTAATCTATTTGATTGGTAAATGTATTTTATGTATTATGATACTTAAACATATCTTATTAATTAATATGATTTAAAATGTAAATGTAAATGTTTTATTTTATTAAGTTTACTTTAATTGTTTAATGTGTTAGGTCATATCTCATAAGTCATAACTATCTGTAATTAATTATTTTAAGTTAATTATCTTTTAAAATTCTAATTATATGTCATGTCATATTGGTGTTTATTAATAATCATATAATTTTATTCAGAGGCGGAACTAGGGGGGGGGGGAGCCGGGGATTGATCCCTGGGCGTAAAATTTTAGTTGGCTTAATTTTTTTGTGGGTCTCTATTTAATATTTGGTGTTAGAAGTTAAGAAAAAATTTTTTCACATAATTTGTTTATACCTTTTTTATTTACTTGTATATTGATTTATAAATACTTCATATTTTTGTAAAATTGGATTCAGGCGTTGGAATTATAAAAAAAAACGGACTGTCAACAAAAATGCATAGCTAATTAACATATTATACCTACAGAGTTCCTTGTTATTAGTTTTATAGATTTAAATACTCCGAATAATATTCTATTTTCAAATATGTAATAAAAATGAATGGTCTCATCCAAAGAAGTAAGAAAATTGATATGCCTATATGCTTCTAATATCTAGATACCATCAAATTGTTCCTTAACACGGAACTCTTTGATGTAAAAAGTTGCATTTTATTACATCTGTGGATTCATCATATTGATGTGCAATATAATATCTATTATTTATAATCTATGGCAATTGCCAAAGTCGATGCGGAAGACACAGTCGATAAAAAATTCTAAAATTTTAATAAACGAAACTGACATGAACAAAAAATATACTTCGTATGGTTTTATTTTTCACAAATCACAATATTTTCAGATATGTATCTGGAGCGTTTTCAGAGTGACGTCGTAGTGAACACGTCACGGATTCCGATGAATGCTGAAAGAATCGATGTTTGAATGTAAGTTTGTTTTATATATATTTGGGGCTCAAATTTACTTTTTTAAGTTAAATTAAATATTTTAGTTCCGAATTCAAAATGTATAAAATACGCGAGATCGAATAATACAAACGCCATAATAGTTTTTCATGTTCCAGGTCGTAGAAATATTATAATAATTAATAGGTGCATGCAATAGGTACTTGAAGTAGACATAAACATTTTAGTTTAATTTATAGAAATATATATACTAAATTATAAGTCATAAGTACAGGCCTCATTTATATTCTCTTAAAATATGAGATTTTTATGTCTTTTAAAATACCAGATACCTATATGATATTTTATATCCTAAAAATATGTGTGGCAAAATATTCTTTCAATATTAATAAAAAATATATGCATTTAGTTTAAATTTATTATTTAATAACTTGTATTAAAAATAAATAAATAAATTTAATGTACAATAATTTAATGTACAATAATTTGGTTTTAAATCTATTTAATTCAATTAATTTTTCAATAATAATTAATAACTATATATGTTCCGGCGTCATTTTAGTACGCCGATTTGTTAGAATGTTTTTGTGACTCATAAGATACAATTTTATTTTAAAGATGGTAATTTTTTTTTCCAAATTCAACGTTATAAGTGATAGATAACACTTTTAATTTAGTGTAACATACTTACCTTCTATTATTCACCTAATGTCTATTAATAATTATTAATTAATATATACCTATACCTAATTCATTGAAATAAAATAAACACACTTAAGTACTATACATAGTTACATTAATAAATCCATATTAAAATACAAAAAACAGACGAAAAACGATTTTGAGCAAAGACTTTAATAACTAATATTGTGATTAAAGTACCTACCTAATTTATTTTACGACTTGGCATTTGTACAGTACCTTTTTAACAGTAAGTTAAATTCATTTTTCCAAAAAATTAAATTTGAAAATGTCATCGTGTATATAAATTATAATGATATAGGTACTCTAAAAGTTTCATATAATATCTACGAATAATATTTTTAAATTAAAACAAAATAACTAAAATTGTTATTATTGGTTTTAATAAATTGGTTAAAAATATGAACTTTTATAATAGGTTTTTTAGATTTTTTTGATTACCGTATGAACTATTTATTAGAATCTTTGTTTATGCCAAAAAAAGTCGAACATTTTATACATTTTTAACTACTTAGTAATTAGTAAATTTTTTTAATTTGATAAATCATTTAATGGAATTTTAAATACTTATAAAAAAAAATCATTCTTACGGATATTTATTATTTCTCAACTGTTATAAAAACTTCTTATGAGGAGGACATAAAAGAATATAATAATATGATTTATCAATAGAGTAGATACCGTATACTGTATAGGTAGGTACTGAGTATATATAAGTTCCATGGATTAATCGTATTAAATCTTCTATGGCAATCGCCAATTGTCGACATTCGTCAGAGACGATTAACGATTCTAATAATGTCAGTGAAGAAAAAAAATAAAATATGCCAATAATAGACGGACAGTACGTTAAAATTTATATTTTTATATATCTTATTTACAACACGAACCCACACATTTTGTTGTGTTCAGGTTATTTCATTAAATATTTCGATACTTTAAAGTTTTAGTTCGGAGCGAGATGAAGATAGCCGTTTCTTCAAGAGCTGTGAATATACTGCACGACTGCACTGCTAGTTTTCACCAGAAGAGTCGATGTTTACGCGTAAGTTTGTTTTCATATTATTTTGGGGGCATAAATTTAGTTTTTAGACTTAAATTAAATATTATTTGCTACTGACAATCTATTGACTGTGTGACGTAGAACTGTAGAAGCATAATTCGTTTAATTCCGTTTAATTAAACAATCAGGTATCACTGGTATCAGTTTTATTAGGTACCTACACGTCTAGGGTCACTGTATATAATTTAATGTTGTAGGTAATAGAAGCTGGAAACTGTAGTCTATTCTAATTTATAATCCAATTATTTTATTAACTATTAAATTCATCATTGAATGATTATTCAGAGGTCACTTGGGGGATAAATGCCAAAAGTATAAATGTAAATTAAATTAAGAATAATTATAACACATTTTGTGAAAGGAACAAGATTACTGTTAATATTAAAGTCTTATAGTTACCTATTATTAACGAATAAATACAAATAAAGGATATTTTAATAGCTTTTAACTATTAACAATAATTGTAAATAATTGTTGATCGATGTATGTGTATATCTATTAGTTGTACCGTCTTACTATAAAATTATTATTTTCGAAAAATATCCTAATAATTTAATACAAGAATTCTCATAAATTGATCTTAGCTTTTCTTCAAAAAATCATTCTTACGGATATTTATTATTTCTCAACTGTTATTTTAACTTCTTATGAGGAGGACACTTGTATTACATTTTGATATCATATAGGTAAACAAAGAAAATTTTGTATGAATATCTGACTGCAAAATGTTATGCAAATGTCGAAATTATGATGAATTTTGTAAAAATTTTAACTTTAAATGCCTATAAGAAAAATGTCTGATAAGTATTACCAATCACAAAGATTTTTGTAAATGTAAAAGAATATAATATTATGATTTATCAATAGAGTAGAGACCGTATACTGTATAGGTAGGTATTGAGTAAATATAAGTTCTGTCTATAAAAAAATCGTTCCTATGTATTTTTAATGTTTTTCAACCACTATTATATTAACTTATGAGGAACTTTGAATTAGTTTTAAGCTTTTTGACCCAACGATTTCATATTTATTGACATTTATAGAATAATAAACGAAAAACATATAAAATTCAAACGTCTATAAAACGAGTCGAAATATTTGGAAATTTTATCATGTATAAAAAATAATATTTAAACGTTTAAAGGAAATTTTAAATATCTACAGTTAATAGTTTTAGAATTTGTTATAAGTGGGTGATTATCCTATGTCTAACTTAAACCACTGGTAAATAATTGTCTTTTAGGTAGATAGCCATTTTTGATTTGTTTTGTTGAATGATGAAAAACTTAAGGTATAAAAATTTCCAATCTTAGATATAAATTGAAAATTTTTTATGAATTCCTTACTCTAAATAGTTTGCCAATTTTCGTGCAATTGATGAATTTTGTCAAAGTTTTGATTTCAGACTGTCAAAAAAAATATTGTGGACTTACGCTTATTATTATATTCAATTTCAGTAATATCAACCGTTTATGTAAATAGCTAATATAAACGTTCTATGAAAATTTCAAAGTACAAAATAATATTGCTCCATCTGTACGAAAGACACCTGGGTAATCTCTCACGTAACAATGAACTTTCTTTACTTTTGGCATTTTACAGAAAAATAAAAATATTATTTTATACGAACACAAAAACTGTGTAGTTACACCAACAAATTACCGTCACTAACTAATTGAAATACACAAGCCGTGCATATTGCGTGTGCGTATACCTAATAGGTGCAGATAAGTTATCTGAGATAAATACATGAACGCGGACTGTCGATAAAAATCAGCGACGGCAATTTCCCAATTACTTAAAATAACTTTTATGTCGACATCAAACTCGTCTTGAAATAAAAAATCAAAAAAATCATCAACTATTAATAAAAAATGCAACTTTTTTGCAATTATATAGAAATATGCAATTAATATGCATTTTCATTCAAATATGCAAAAATATGCAAAAATAAATATTGATAGCAGAATCTACGTATTACGAAACTTCAATATATTTAATCAGAATTTCTATAAGTCATAAGAATATTGTTGAACATTTTACTACAGGCTGCGTGTTATTTCAGAGATGGTATTCGTCAGTGAAAATTTGCCAACTTGGAATAATAATGTATTATCATAAGCAGACTGAAATGTGTAAACGTTGCAGTGTTTCGAAGACTAAGTTTTATATCAGATTTTGATTCGGACACGGGGTATGTACCTACCTATTTTTTTTTTCAGTAGTTTTCTTTTTTATTAGGTATTGTTAATTGATCAGGATGTGTATTGCCCGCAAATTTTCAAATTTTTTTTTATTTTAACTACTGGTATAACACTATTTCGGCTATCAATAATGTCGTGATAAAAATTAGGAAATTAGTCAGGTATGATTTTTTTGAGATGATGCGAGAGAGGATGTGACAGAAGTTGGAAGTTGTTAGAGAGATAGTGAGAGAGGCTGTAAGAGAGGTTGTGACAGAGGTTGTGACAGAGGTTGTGAGAGAATTTGTGAGAGACGCCGTGAGAGAAGTTGTTAGAGAGATAGTGAGAGGGCTGTAAGAGAGGTTGTGAGAGAGATTGTGAGAGGGATTGTGAGAGAGGTTGTGAGAGAGTTTGTGAGAGAAGTTGTTAGAGAGATAGTGAGAGAGGCTGTAAGAGAGGTTGTGAGAGAGGTTGCGAGAGAGGTTGTCACAGAGGATGTAAAAGAGTTTGTGAGAGAAATTGTGAGAGAGGTTGTGAGAGAGTTTGTGAGAGAAGTTGTTAGAGAGATAGTGAGAGAGGCTGTTAGACAGATAGTGAGAGAGGCTGTAAGAGAGGTTGTGAGAGAGGTTGCGATAGAGGTTGTGACAGAGGATGTAAAAGAGTTTGTGAGAGAAATTGTGAGAGAGGTTGTGAGAGAGGTTGTGAGAGATGTTTGTGAGAGAGGTTGTGAGAAGAAAGAATAATATTTAAACATTATCTTTCGTTGTTATGTTTACAATATCGAATACATACATAGTTAGTAGGAAAAGATCACTGCATACCTCACGACTGGTGATGGTAGTCGTCAATCATTACTATACCTTCAACTAACCATAGGTTTATCTAACTAACCTTCTTATGAGATAGAATAAAAAGATCGGTTGCCTGTTAGGATGTCAGCGCACTATTCCATATTTGACCCATGCGCGACAAAAAAAAAATAATAATAATAATAATAATAAGTTATGTCCAGGTAAAAAATATATTAATATATGAAATACAATAATATTCAAAATATGAACAACAAACAAAAATTCATAAAAAAATAAGAAAAATCCAGACACGCACAAAAAAATAATTATAAATTTAAGTGAAGTCAAGGTAATAAATATTTTTAAAAACGATTAATGAAATAATTATTATTGAAGCATATAAATATGTAAAATATTCAATTCAAGTAAAACGCATAACATTCTATAAAAAATGTAAAGATAAATAATAATAATAAATTTAAGTAAAGTAAAATTAATATAAAAAATTTAAAAAAATGTATGATTTATTAATTCTTAAACTATCACAAAATATGTAAAATATTAAAAAAAAAAAAAAAATACACAAAATTCTAAGAAAAATCCAAAAAAAAAAATAATAAGAAAAATCCAGAAAAAATAGTAATAACAAAAATAAGTAAAATTTAA
>JANEHU010004192.1:0-21997 GCA_027563435.1 Nasonovia ribisnigri | reverse complement strand
CTCGCCACTGAAGTGGCGAGCGTTACAGTGCAAGCAGACTCTGTCCAACGCGCCCGCGTTGTGACGTTCTGGAAGAGGGCGTGTCACGCCCGCCGGCCGGTAAACGGGAATTGGTCCAACCTGCAATTTACAATGATAATTAATTTTATATTTAAGTAAGACATAATATTTACTGACCTCTTCGACGACTCCTGGCTGCAACTCGTCGAGTACGTCCGCAAACTCCAGGTCTGCTTGCACTTCGTCTATTTGCACTTCGACCACTTCCATGTCCTCCTCCGGGTACTCGGCCCCTTCCACCTCCTTATAATAATAATAAATGTAAGTATCTACTATAAAATGTACTTATATAAAAATAAAGTATGAGAAGGTATTGAAATAATCTTAACACTACTGAGAATAACACATGTGAAATGATAAAAAACCTATCTAGTACATACACAATTTGCAAATAAAGGAGAGAGAGCTAGTTAGTAGAGAGCTATTCTAGGATAACTTTGTGTAGTAGTAATATTAAGATGTAAAACATTTATGGTATAGTATAAAGAAATGTAGGAATCAAAATAATTATTTGTTTCAGTCAACGGTATCAATGTGTTTAATATGCAATAACACCATTAACACTATTGTTCAAGTTATGTGAAATTATATCAATATATGAAGTCGAATGTAAATTCAGGCTTTTAGTTTTAGTTTTAGTATAGTATGGTAAAGTATAATTAGTATACTAACGGAGACACTATACTTATTGTCATTAAATTTAATAATTACATGTCGTGGAATAAACTGATACTGATGAAATGAAATTACCGCTACCCTATGTAAAGTAATTTCCATATTGTAAAAGTATAGGTACACGCATTGGACCGTTGTCGACATACAAAACATAACACAACTCACCGTCAAAAAGTACACAGGTAGGTATTTATTATGTTTGGTGGCATACTCGTGCAGTAGGTTTATGTTGGTAATAAAAACGTTGAATATCGTCAAGTCAAGTTAGGCAGCTTCTTATAAAACACAAGTTCGTGTACACATCGGGTGTATTAAACTCATGAGAGTACACAACGGTATTAGTGGCAAAGTAACAAAGGTGTATTTACAGCCAAGTAACCATAATATTATACACTCACCAGAGACGGCACCGCTGTGTGTGACAGGTGGCGGCGTCGTGCATCTCCTACGACGTAGTCAACACCAGCGACGAAATGCCTGGAACACAGCTTGGATGTGCGGTTCACGGCGAGACCGCGGTCCACCACAAACGCCACCCACTCGAGACGACGTAAGCCATTTGGAAATCTAAAGGTCACAATACAATATCATTACGTCGATATTCATTAACGCGTTGTGTGAAATCGTAAATACCCGTGAACTGAAACGCCATCGATAGCGTCCACATTCCCACATATCACACAGCGTTTGACCATCGTGACGGGGCAGCCTAAAGAGTGAAGTTTTAATGATGTAGTTTAACATTTTTAAAATGTCAAGTGAAAAAAATTATATTGCTAATCAGTGTGTTATCAGTGTGTGTACTATTTTTAGAAAGACGGTGAATATTATTATTATGTTATTGTCATTAAATTTGTGTACGGTCTTAAAACGAACTCGCGTATAAATCTACGTCCGGTTATGAACACCGAACGCGAATAATATTTCGAAGAGCTAGTGTAATAACAATAATAACAATACACGTGTTTTAGTATGAAAAGTGTTACTCACTTGTATGAAAAGCGACGTTCGATAGCCTAAAAAAAAAATTACGTTCTGTTAAAACAACGTATGCGCTCGCGCGTGTAAAGGCGTCCGAAATGCGCACAGAAAAGTTAAGGGAACTAAGAAAACAGAGAAAAATTAACTTTTCGGTGCGCTAAGACGTTCGCCGTACGGACACTGGGCACAAGTTGACGTTTGATGACACGGCGCGTTTCACGTCGCTAAAGTTTTTCCCCGCGCGGCTACTCACTCCACCGATAACGTCAGGTTAGGTACGCGTTACTCATAAGTCATAATCTTAAATCTTATGGCAGTACTGTAGTATTGCGTTTATTATATATATAATATATATATAATAATAATAATAATAATATAATATAAATCAAATAATTGTAATCAAATATTAACGCACGTAATTAACATAACAATAATAAGTATAATACAGCATTATTAAACTTCAATACCTTGACACCGTCTTAGCGTTTTGTGGGTACTCATATAGTATATAAAAAAAAATATATAGCAGTTAAACTACCTATGTAGCTATGCTCGACTACATTTTACTTAATTTTACTTAGTCCTATCTCATCACCGACATTAGGCACCCACACTTAATTAAGTCGGTTCAATCAATACCATGCACCTACTCTTTAAGTAGATGGGTAGGTAAACTAAATTTTTCACTACCCATTAAGGCATTAACATTCAAATACATATACGCATATAGTTATTATTACAATATGCTTAGTGTGTGTATATATACCTATTAAGCAGACAATACAAAACTCATAGGTAACTGCTATTGTAAGTAGCTCTATAACACTATTCAACCACCTCCACCAACTACTTTACAAAATGTAATACAACAGTATTGTATAAGTATACAAATGTTGCTGTGTCATTATATCATTGTGAAAACTACATTTTACTTCCAATAATAGTCCTACCTATCACCGACATTATACTTTGTATTAGGTAACCGTACTTAGTACTCAGTTAGTTCAATCAATATCATGTAAGTACCTACTCTTTAAGTAGGTAAACTACAAATATAATAACATATATTAGGTACCTACTACTGTGACTTATAAGTAGGTATCTGCTATGTACATATTACGTGCGTACGCATGAGTTATAACTATTGTGAGTATTTAATTTCACTATTTAATCGCCTCGAACAACCAAGTCCCTTACACGGTGCAATAGAAAATATATCCAGACGTTTTATTAGTCAATACAATATAATATACGAATGAATTAATCAATAAGTCCGTAGCAATAATCGTTTAAACCGAACGCGGCTAAAAAGAATTAATACAAAATAAATAAATCGCGAAAAAAAAAATGAAAAAAAAAATTTCGAATTAACACGGCCGCCGCAAATTTCCACAATCCGGCCGCCCGGCGTCGAACGCTCCACCGTCGGTTGACCTGCCTACCGCCTAATCCTACCTACCTACCTATCGAGTTGAGAACTGGTGTGAAATCAATGCCCATTAAGTCGTCTCGCCGCCGCGTTCTGACGAAGAAAACGAAGAAAAGAATGAAAAAAAAATCGAAAAAAAAGAATTTCGAATTAACACGGCCGCCGCAAATTTACACAATTCGCCGCCGCCGCGGCCGGTATCGAACGCTCCACCGCCGGGTGACCTGCCTAACGCCCTAATCCTACCTACCTACCTATCGAGTTGAGAACTGGTGTGAAATCTCTGCCTCTTAAGGCGTCTCGCCGCCGAGGCGAATCGCGAACGCTACGCCGTCGTCCGCCCCGCGGTCACCCGGATCGGGCGGTCTGCCGCGTCGGACGGCGGACGACGTCCTCGGCCGCGTTCTCCCGGAGAGAACGCGATTTACGGGAAAAAAATCCAAAACGTCTACGCGTATATACGGCATATATATATAGTATATATAGTAGTAGTAATATAGTAATGACGACGCCGCGGTCTACTGTCGTCGGTTTTACTCGCCCGCGGCACTCGCCGGGATCGTAGTGGGGCGGCGCGCCGACGGTAAATTTAGCGGGGATTCCGAATACGCGGCGAACGGCGAGATGAGACGTTTAAAAGAGGGTTAAAACTCGACTTTTCGGAAAAAAAACGGCCAGACGGCGCGCTTCGGCGGCGGGCGGTCCGCGCGCGATCTCCGCCGAGAAAGGGTCGAGACGAATAAAGCGCGTAGACGTGTGGCGGTTAAATCTCCCGGGGAACGCGAATAAGGTCCGAGCGGGGCCGCGCGTCGCCCCGGAGGGGGGTAAAACTCGACTTTTCGAAAAAAAAAGTCGAATTTCTCTCGAAAACTCGTAAAATTGATAAGGCGTCGGCGATAACGCGGCGACGGCTGCGCCGCCGCGAATCTCGGCGGAATCGGATTTTTTCATTGGCGCGCGCTGATTCTACCCGCCGCACGGTCCGTTTTTCGCTCCATTATTCACTAAATAACGCATAAAAACGCCATAGGGGGCGCCCTCGGCTTCACGTTTTATATATAGGATAGGACTAGCTCTCCGAGCGTCGCTGGGGGAGACCCCCAGACCCCCCAGTGGTACTCCCAGTGGAAACCGATTTGCCTAAAATATTGGTCCAAAATGTTACTACTGTTGTACTAATTTTATTACTGATATAAGAATAGTGGATGAGAGTGATATGGAAAGTGGATATTGTGTGATGAGGATTGTGGATGAGTGATAAGGATAGTGGATGATTGACAATAACAGTGGATGAGTGATAAGGCCATGCTTTTCGGCGGTATCATTCGGAGACTTTTGAAATTTGGGTTTGAGGATCTGGATATTTCTCACGCCTGTGAACGTGCTCGATAGTTGATACGGTTAAGACTGCCTTTCGAATGGAAAAGCGTAAATCTGTATGTCGTTTTTAAGTGTCTAGCAAGTCAGTCACCTCGAGTAAAAGTCTTCGCTCCCGCAAATCGGTAGAAATTCAAAACTCAGAAGAGGTGATAAGGATTTGTAATAAGGCTTGGCGCGGCTTTGGCGGTATCGTTTCGAAGGCGGGAATATTTGAAAATGTTTCACTTCCGCTCGATTGACACTTGATACGGTCCAGTCTTGTGCTGTGTTATGAAAGTCTCAATATGAACGTTGTGCGATTGAGTGTCTAGCAAGTAAGTCACGTAAAGAGAAAATCGATTATCTAACGTTGAACACGGTCTGTGAGGTATGCAATCAAACTGGGCCGAATATCGGACAATACGAACAGTATATTATAATCAGTTAGGCAATGAGTGGTTGTAAGTGCAACTCGACTACCGTTACTCGTTACTCTGGGTAACTCGGTGTAATTATACGGTGGTGAGTACCGATGAGGTAGGATGACGATGTGGTTGGAATTAAGTAGTGCCCACGGTGGTTTTCTGACGTGTATTGTGATATGGATCGACGATAAATTATTTGTGATAAGGCCTACCGCTTGGCGGTATTCTGTCGAAGGCGGGAATGTTTGAAAACCATGTTTGAGTGTCTATCACGGAAGACGTCGAGAATTGGTCCTTACGACCATATCCCTTTCAGCCCGAAGATATTTATAAGCTTTTTAATACTATTGACCTATCCCACACTTTTGTGTGTGTTACTACGCGTACTACTTATGACCCAAGGCTTATTTTATTTGAAGTACTATTATGACCTATCCCACACAAACGTGATGGTTGGGTGAAAAATTTTGTACCTAATTTACGGAATGAGTTACAGTGTTTAGACCTAGCCCACCCGATTGTGCGTGTTATTGTGTTTGGATTAAAATTATTTTTAACAATTTATATTGATAATATCATGGGTTTTTTTCTTTGTTCGGATATGCATTCAATATGGTACATTTATAGTCCATAATTAGTCACTGGGTTTATTATATTATTCTACGTATTATACATGATATTCTTAAAACGTTATAATATTTTGATCTGTCACATATTTTAATCAGTTATCGCCCGAATTGTGTGCGGTTATACCGTTTTTAATTTACCCACACATTTGTGCGTGTTCGGATTTTGTGTCATACATTTTGATTTTCATACGTTATTTCGCCTACAGTTTCTGTTTTTATTTGAGTTATAATTATTTAATTATGCGTCGCTCAAAGTTGAACGCGAAAGCTATTGAAATTTTGGCCACATTAAGTGACGATTCTGATTTAGATTATGGAAGTGACGACTCAGATGCTGACCGTACTTGGCATCCACAGAAAGTTCAAATTATTGGTGCATCTGATTTTTCGGATTCGGGCGAAGAAGACATTGTAACCGAAAATGTACCTGTTGTCTCTACTTCAGGCCAAAATCAAACGCTTTCACCATCATCGCCCTTACAACAACAAATAGACCAGAATCCATTACCAAATGCGACTATTCTGAATACTGGTTGGACTCAAAAATCATTTATTGGAAAACCGTTACCAGGTAATAATTTTGGGCCTTATTTACCGATTAACATCAAAACTCCGTTTGATTATGTCAAAACATATCTTCCTGATAAACATTTTGAAGAAGCAGCACTGTACACAAATATGTATGTTATGAGCAAAACGGGAAAAGAATTGAAAACTACAGCAAATGAAATACAAATTGTGTACGGTGTCCATGCTATGATGAGTGTGTTTAAGTACCCTCGACTAAAAATGTATTGGGATAGTAGAGGCATGGGTTTTGGTCCTATTTCACAAGCTATTACGAGAGACAGATTTTTAAAATTGCGCTCTTGTTTGCACTATGTCGATATTAATAATCGTCCGGCTGGTAATAATAACCAATTTTGGAAAGTTCAACCAATAATTGATCAAGTTCGTAATGCGTGTAGAAATATTCCCCGTTTAGTTGACTGTTATTCGGTGGATGAGCAAATGATTCCGTTTACTGGTCGATGTCCAAGCAGACAATATGTTAAAAACAAACCACGACCCACTGGCTTAAAAAATTTCGTAATTACTACGTCAAAAGGGAAAGTAATTGATTTCGAAATTTATCAAGGTGTCGATACGCCATTCCGAGACAAATCGTTGGGGCTAGGACCGGCAGTCGTACTTCATTTATCTCAAAGTATTCCGCAGGGATCAGTTCTATTTTTCGACCGGTACTTTACAACAGTATCATTATTGGATCGGTTGTTTAGTGAGGGACTAATGGCTACAGGCACAATAATGTCAAATAGATTAAGGAACGTGCATTTTAGTCAAGACAAAAAATTCCAAAGAGGTGTTTGGGAGGAGTTCACAAGGTGTGACAATCAAATATCTGCGACCAAGTGGAAGGATAGTAAATGTGTGACTTTAATTTCTAATGCTACAGGAGCAGAACCTCATAGTGTAGTAAAAAGATGGAGTAAAACGGAAAATAAAGAAATTGAAGTACCCTGTCCAGATGTTGTTAAGTCATATAACCAGAACATGGGTGGCGTAGATATATGTGACCAACAAATGGAATGTTACCGTACGTGGATCAAATCAAGAAAATGGACATTAAAAGTTGCATTACATTTCATTGACTTGAGCATCGTAAACGCCTGGATGGAATATAGAGAAGACGCGCAAAAGTTACTAAAACGTAAAAATGAAATTATGGACCTTATGCATTTTAAAATCGCTGTTGCTAGAGAATGGTTAACTAAATCGCCCAATAAACGTGCACTATCATCTGAAGAATCAAATTCGTCTGACACCGAAGAAAATCAGATGACAACACAGAGACCTCAAAACTATAGGGCACCAGTCCCGCCAACAACCAAAGTGAAGGATGGATTCGAGCATTGGCCAGAAGTATGTAACATACCGAATCCAAAATGCTGTAGGATGAAGGGATGTAAAAGCCGATCAAGAATCAAATGCACCAAGTGTGATATTTATTTATGTCTAACTGCTAAAAAGAATTGTTTTACAATTTTTCATAAAACATAAAAACGTTTTTTTTTTAAATTATTTTTATAAAAAAGGTACCTATAATAATAATTTGTTTTTAAAGTATAATAGTTAACTTAAAATTTGTATAAAAGTATTATGAATGATAATTTTGTTTTTTTTTTTAAATTAAAGATTAAACAATATATTTGTGTTTTATGTTATATGAGTATTTCAAACCTGACCCACACAAATGTGTGGGTAATATATCTAACTGAATAAAAATCTAATAATTTTTTTAACAATTTTTTGAAGCTTTATATAAATAATAAAGTGTATGTACAAAATATCACAAAGTTAGAAACACTTTACATATCTCAGGCCTTTGGGGCTATACTGAATAACCCACACAAATGTGATGGTTAGTCTTTAAATAGATCTCAAAATACATATTTATCAGGCAATTAGTTGATAGATATTTACCTACACAAATGTGAGGGTTAGAGCTGAAAGGGATATGAACGCCTCGTGGAAAAATACCAAAAACTATGTTCAAAAGTGTAAGGTTTAATGCCGTGTTTGAATTCTAGTTCGAATAATAATAATTAAACGATGATTTAATATGTCAATACAATTAATTAATTAATTAGCCACACTGTCATTTGTTTCAATTTCGTTACCCGCATGGGTTACCTGCAGTCACCGACTTTTGTTATTGTCAATTTATATTAATGTCGAAACAATGAACGCTCATTTCACTCAACGCGCGAACGGAGTACCGACGCACGACGTAAGTATACATAATTTAAATTCCATTATATAATAATATAAATTCAAATAATTAAATAACTATCACTCTTCTCTGTCTGGTCTATGCGCAACGTAGAGATATAATAATAAATATTATGTAGGAATGATGGTATGGCATATCGACGTTAAGATGCATTGAGATGGATGTAAGCCTTTTTATTTTTATTTCACACACATTATGTCTACGTTGCACAGGTCGGAGAGAGAAAACAAATATTGCGCTGACATCCTCTTAATGTTTCTTATTTTTCCATTGTAGAATGAATAACGCCACAATAGGGGGTGTAACGAAATGCCGAGGTGTAGCAGTGACGAACTACACGTTCAACGGCTCGGTCAACTCGCTGCACCTCGGCACGACCGATGTAGGTCTGCCGAACGCGGCACCTACCTCAAAGACCCGGACCGCGACGACCCACGCCGACACCCGCAGTAAGTTGATAGATACATACGACGTTTAAATTTTTACTTATAACTAACGCCTACGGCCTACCTCGTGTTTCAGTATGCTATCGCTGCCGCAGAGAGGGGCATGTGATTCGGGATTGCCTCGGTGAGTGTGTATAATATTATGTATACCATGTTTTCTTATTATAAAATGTAATAAATAATTTTTGTTTTATTTGTAGCCCCCGCCACTCGTAGGAGGGTTAAGGCGCCGCAGAGTCGGCTGCCGATGAGGGATCGGCTCATGATTCGGCCGCCGAGACGGGTGTCGGCGCGGACTCCGGCGGACGACAGTCGGCGGCCGAGGGTCCGGACACCAGCTCCACCTGACCCGACGCCAAGTACGGCCTCCGTAAGTAACGCACATTAAAAATAATCCTAATCCAATTCCTAATCATATATAAATTGTAGGATAATATGATGTACCATTCGGCGCGAGGGACGGCCACAGAAAGTCCAATGGGAGATATCCCATTGGACTTAAGTACTACCTCCGTAAGTAACGCACATTAAAAATAATCCTAAACAAAATCATAATACTATATAAATTGTAGGATATGACTGAAACTCCACCCCCCCGTTTTGGGCTATGGAGGGACCACTGTAAGTTGTCAATTGGATCAATCCTTTTAATGCCATAATTAATTGTTATTTATAGTTTTTCAAATAAAAGTGCTAATTCTGTGAATTTTATAAATTGCAGACGTTGGATGAGGACGCCCGGAGATGATGGAGCATTGTAAGTTGTCAACTGGACAATTCCTTTTAATGCCATTATTATAACAATATCTAATTTATTTAATATTTTTCAGATGAATAAAAACTCTTTTTTTTTGCATATCTGTGTTTTGTTTTTTTTAGTATCTAAAATATGATAACATCTATGGTAATGGCATATATAGTGTAATACATGTGTTAGGTGTAACATTTTGAGGTGGTCTCATACCTAAGCCAATATTTTTAAAACCAATATTATGTTTATTTGTGTAGACTTTACAATCCGATCACTGTGCAGAGACTGAGTGTTTGAATAATATAGGTTTCTTACGTCATAAGTTATGTACTTTCTATAATAGTCAAAGTCTTTTTTAGGTTCTTTAAGTTGTGAAACATTAGTACATGTATAAATTGTAACTACAAACAAATTAACAAATTGATAGTCTGAAATAAGTTTTAATAATTATTAGGTTATATTAAATTATATTATAATTACATAAAACAATTGTGTTATTCATACATAGATATGGTCTGATATGTATACCGAACATAATGTACCGACGAAGAAAGTGTTCGACACCTCGCGTGGGTCGTCGACGGCCGCCATCACGCGGTCGTACACCGTTCGCTGTTCGGCGTTCAAGGCGTCTACTTGTGGGGCCCACCCTGCCGCCGCGTCTATTGCTCGGAACAGCGCGTCGTCCTGCAGCGGTTCCAGTAGACGGGGGTCGGCGAGGGGCAAACCGTAGTCGCCCGGCGACTTTCGGTGCACACGAAGTAGATCCTCGATGGCCGCGAGACACGCAGCCCTCGCGCGGTCGACGTCTTGGAGACGGTGGTTGAAGTCCTCCATGAGGTTTGCTTCGTTGGCCTCGTACAACGCCAGCGGGTTTGAAGGCTCGCAGAACACCAGTATCGTGACGAACAGATACCGCAGTTGCCGCGGTGTGTCCAACGTCGCCGATTCCGTCAAGCAATCCCGCCACGCCCGGTCGTCTTCCAATAATCCCAGTGCGACGGCAGCCGCCGTGAATGTTTCGTGAACGACCCCGTCCACCGTCCTTATGTCTTGAAAGGACTGAGGGCCTTTTCGGTTCAGAAGTTGTAGTCGCAAGTGGAAACGGTCCCGGTCCAGTGGGTTGACTATGTACATCCGAGCCAACGTTTCGTTTGCCGTCCGTCTCTGGCGCGGCGACCATCTGCGTTGTGCGTGCCAGGTGTAATGCGTCGGTATTTCGTGGTACAGGTATTGTCGAGCCACCGCGCTGGTTGCGTTGAGCGCGAAAAACTCCGTGAGTTTCGTTCGACGTAGAGCTTGATTCTGTATGCGTTCTTCTGCTTGTCCCGGCGCAAAGTACACGTTCTGCCTACCTTCCAGGTGAACGGGAAGTCTGACGACCGTATGACTTTTGTCGTGCAATTTGTAAGCAAACAACCGCCAGATGGCTTCTGGAGGGCTGACGTACCTGGAGTTGACGAAACTGAAATCGAATACGATGATATATTTTGATAAGATGGCTAACAATATCTGGACTGGATTAATAGATGATAACGTTTGGTGTTATAATTATTATTATTATTATTATTATACCTATGAGGTCTGATTTAACTCAATTAAGTTTATTTTTTTACAGCATTACATTTTTTACAATATAATAATTTAATTTATGTTGAAGTAAAGCGAATTGAAATATTTAATCAAACCTAAGAACTAATTTTTGAAACTACTCTATACTTTAACTATTAGTGAACAAATAGTGCAACCTACATATATATAATATATATATTACAAAACTCTTAGACACTTGGTGGTAATTATTACAAATAAATGAATGTATGAATGGTGTATTTAATTAAATAAAATAAAAAAACATAAAATGTATTGGTGATTGTATACACTGCTCTAAAAACCTATAAAAACTTAATATAACTAATGGACATGTGATAGGTTGTAAATAGTGAGTAAAATAATTCATACACACTGGACACTCTTTTAAAAAATACACAGGCATAAAATATTGTTATATACTTATAATAGTAATAATTTTGAACGTAATACCTATAATGACAATCTATCACTATTATGTATGTACCAGGGAGTACTAATGTAGACAACCTATTAACTCTCTGTAGAAGTACATAATAAAATGTTAATTTATGTCTACATATCATATAGGTACAACATATAGTAAAACCTTTGTATACATACATAACTCTTAGACTCTTAGTTAATGAAAAATAAATAAATGAATGGTGATTTAATTTAAATTACTACCTACTTCAATACTATATGCAATATGCAATATATATAAAAGGCTTGAATGAAAAAACATAAAATAATTAATTGAATGTAATAATAATAATACCTAAACAACACAAATGATATTATACAAAAGTAAAAAAACATAAAAGGTGAATGTATACAAGTGCCCTAAAAATAATTAATAAAATAAATGTCCATGTGCTACGTTGTAAATAGTGAGTAAAGTAGTTAATGTAACCGGTGTAAAATGTTGACCACCAATCTAATTCTCTGTAGAAGTACATAATAAAATCTTCAATATATAGTACAACCTATGTATACATAATTATATAACTCTTAGATACCGTTGAATAAATACCGTTAATAATAAATAAAATTAATAAAATGATTTAATTTAATAGAAACAGCGCTTTTAATGTAAAGTATTGATGAATGTATTGGCAACTGCCATTAAAAACCTAAAAAACTTAATAATAATATAATAAAATTGTACAGCTCTTAGACACTATATTGATGTCAGTTATCAATTGAATATCAATTAAATCAATATAAGTGTGTTTCACTTTGCAACTATGGTGTATAGGTACATGTGCAACTTGTGTGTAGGTACATGGGCAACTTGTGTGTAGGTATTAAAATTTAAAAATTACCTGCACTTTTAAATTTAGAAATATGTGAATTATGAAATTAAATAATTATAATAACGTTTATATCGGTAAAAGTGTAGTGCAAGGTAAAGACTCACTTGGCAATTTCATCTTGGTCCTGCACTTCCAATGTCACACGGTCGTGCCCTTTGTATATGTATTTGTAAATATACATGACACTCTTTATGGAAGTGCAGATTTCGACGTTGATGTGTGCGTCGTACTTGGCCAGAAGGTAAGGGTTGTACGGCACTACACACTCGTTACCGACCTCGTGACCTCGCACAAGGACCACTCGGCCGTTGTCCGGTCGGCGGTACTTTGGATAACCGCCGTCCGCAACGTACACAGTCTCTTCTGCGTACGGTTTTGGAAAATTTTTGGTACAACTGTTGTCCGCCATGCACGGACACTGTGGGTTGACTGTTCCACAAGGCCCGTGTATCATGTGGGACGTCACGCAGGCGTGTAAGCGCCTGTCGGTTGCCGGGTCCGGCAGGAAGGCGCAAACCACCTCGTCGACGTCCGCCGCCGTGCGAAACTTACTATCCTCGGCCAGGATTAGAAGTATGTGCGCATGGGGCAGACCACGTTTCTGAAACTCAATAGTATAAACGTAAGCGCTGACATTACCAAACACACGATTAACAGTTATGTCACCTAGTAGCTGCTTTAGTTTCCTGTTGAACACCCTGCCCACCAGGTCAGGCCTGTCGCTTGCTGTGCTGTGAACCGCCAGGTTGTCTGTGATCTCCGACCACCTGGGATTGCACGTAAAAGTTATGAACACGTCAGGTTTACCCTTGGAACGGACTATGGTGATAGCGTCTTGATAGCACATTTTGTTGAAGCGATCGCTGCCCACGAACGTTGATGGTAAAATGATCCTACGTCCGACCGCCATGGGATCCACGTGTAGCTGTTGGTTCACGTGATCCATGAGCCCTTGATAAGCCTCAGCGAGGAGATCCCTCTGATTCAAACGGATATAGTTGAGATTGTTCGATTCCATTCGAACGTACTGGTCGCAAACATACATCTGTAGCAAGAAACGACCTTGATGTAATAAACTAAATAGTTCATGTCTCTCATCGTTATTTCCCTGATATCGAACGGCCAGGCGGTAGCACACAAACTCTCTGATGCTGTTCCGAGTGCGGACATTATTTTGTCGGTTGCCCTCTTGCAACATCCCGTTATGCCAACCGGCTTCGCCGTGTGGGAAAAACAGCGGATACAACATCGGATCCGCGTGACACGACCCTTGAGAAATGTAACGAATGGTATATATTATTTTAAGTGAAAAGCTAAATCAATACTTTGTAGAGAGTTAGGGTATGGAGTTACCCTCGTGTTGTGTGGATATCAAGTACATAATTTTGAAGTAAAGCGAATTGAAATATTTAATCAAACTAAGAACCTAAAAATTATTTTTTTGAAAACTGTACTCTATACTTTGACTGTTAGTGAACAACACAACAGGGTATTAATCTAACCGGTGTTACCTATGGTTAGGTGTTAGTAAAATATAATCATATAGTGAATCTAATGGATGCATAAGTCCCTGTATATAATATAATATATATATAAGAATGGTAAAGCTGTAGACATACAATGTGGGAGAAATGTTAATTCATGTCTACATATCATATACAACATAGAGTATAACCTACATAATAATATAATTACAAAACTCTTAGACACTCGGTGGTAATTATTAAAAATAAATGAATGTATGAATGGTGTATTAAATTATAGTAAATAAAAAAAAAACAAAATAACGTATTGAATCTAATAAT
Organism: Nasonovia ribisnigri; assembly: GCA_027563435.1. Lineage (NCBI taxonomy): Eukaryota > Metazoa > Arthropoda > Insecta > Hemiptera > Aphididae > Nasonovia > Nasonovia ribisnigri. The sequence continues at coordinate 7,755 of JANEHU010004192.1, read as the reverse complement.
AATAATACCCAAACAACACAAATGATATTATACAGAAGTAAAAAAAAAACATAAAAGGTACTGGTGAATGTATACACTGCTCTAAAAACCTTAAAAAATTAATATAATAAATATTCATGTGCTAGGTGGTAGGAAAAAGTAAGTGAGTAAAATAACACTGTGGACACACTTGTAGTCTGTAGAAGTATAACAATGGAATAGTAAAAATTTTAAATGTAAAACCTATAATGACACTTTATCAATATTATACTCTCTGTGGTAGAACATAATATAATCTACAATACATAGTACATAGTAAAACCTACATATAAAGTTAAAAACGAATTATTAAAAATAAAACAACACATTGAATCTAAAGTATTGGTAAAGTATTATAAAGTATTATTATAAATAGTAACATAATTTGTAGAACCGCAAAATAAAGGTAATCTATAAAATAAACTCTAAGATCAGATAATTTGTATTTCAAGTGTTAATAAATATATGAATAGTGCATATTTGTCAGTTACTAAGTATAAACAAATTATGAAATAAGAAAAAAACACAGTGAATTAAGCATTGAAGTAATGTAACTATAGGATTGACTAAGGATAAAATATTATCTAGTACACAACATACAAAACATAACACTACTTATTGTCATTAGAGAGGTGTGTGTGTGTGTGTAGGTACTGTACAATTAAAGCCATGGTTACATTTCATAACATAAAAAACTACCTAAATACTATCAGTACAAAATGAGTATAATTTATTTAGGAGGCTTTTCTTTTATCACATAAATATAATGAATTTAAACTGTTAATTTAAAAAGTATGACTGCATAAGTGAGAGGGTTAAGGTCGGTCTACATATTAGTTATGACTTTATGAGGTACCTAATGAAATTCCAAAAAGTGCATTGTATAGTTTTAAATTTATATGATGGGGTGTGTAATTTTTACTCTTTATTACTAACGGTTATAATATTCAGTGTAAATTGTGACATCTATTATAATATTATGTGTGTGTGTGTGTGCGCTACCCATAAAGCGTACAATAGGCAAAAAGGAAGTAATTCAATTCTCAGTGTTAATAATATTGTGTTTATAGAAAAGTTCTATGAAATATTTATCAACTAACCCGCTGGTATATTTTGCATCCTGTGTTGCGGGTTGATTTGGTTCGTGTCGTAGATGACCAGATTGATGTTTCTGGGAGGACGACCGTCCTCACCTACGAACACTGCCGCGACTTCATTGGCGGTAGGCAGGTTGTTTCTCCCACGATCCCGGGCCCTGTCTTCGACGAAATGCATAGTGACTGGCCTAGGTCGCACACCAGCGGCATCTGCGTCGGCTAGGTCTCTTTCTGCCAGCCACACCGAACGCATATTCCTGGAAAAAATATAGACATGTTAATATATTCATATATTAAACACATACAAGTGTACAAATAATTGTGAATTGTAAATGCAAAGAAGAGGGGCGAAGTTGGGCTGAGATAAGTAGAGCTGTGATGGTATTGACCATATGAATTATATATGACTTGGAATGAAATTGATTGTGTTAATCAATAGGAAATAGTATATTTTAAGTAAAGGAATTTGTTGAAATGTAATATAATAAGAGTATAATTAACATAATATATAATATTATTATATATTATAAACGTGTGTGTGAGAGTGAGGATAGTGTAATAAGCTTATTTTTGTGTGTATTTAAAGTATATGGTTACATAGCAAAATCCAATCATTAAAATAATAATAAAATAAAATATAAAAACATCCAAATTTAATTTTATATCATTCAGTAATTTAACTCTACACCGGTAGCAGAGTAAGAGTGTAATCAACACATATAATATACATGTATGAAAGTACTAATAAAACATTATTGACATCAAGGTTGATTAATTCATATTCCCAGTCTAAATAACAACAATGTAATAAATTACAAGTCTTATTTTAATGAGTCTTAATGCAAGTACATATCTATATTTTTAGTAGCAATTCCGAGGACCACACAATATCTTAAATCATCATTCTATATTGGAAGAGTGCAATACAATTACAATAATATTATTATATACAAAGGTAAAATAGAACATTTTGGTATAATTCTGAAATATGTTAAGACATAAACGTCCGAGCCCTGTGTAATATTTAATGTTATATCATTCAGTGATGACTGTAGTAGGTTGAGTAATTCATAGTTAGTGTAGTCTTAACAACGAATGTATTATTTCAAATAATCAAGTGCCTTACCTAACCTTAGTAAGTTTACCTATTTGTAGTAGAATTAATTAAGTAGAAAATATTGTTAAAGGAGGTGTTATAAATTTAATTGTATAGTATTAACTGTTTGTTTGGAAATATAGTCTAATGTCAATGTAATATCGGATTTGATGTATACTGCAGTGTAATTAACATGGTTAACCATTAGTTTATTTGATACAGCGTGCAAAATATTTTATCATATTTTTTTCATATTCTAAGAAAGGTATCTGTAAAAAGTATTTACTCTAAGGGGCAAATTCATATTCCTAGTGTTAGTGTTAGTAATTAGTTTATGTTTAAGTTTCCTTACATAAAAGCCAATGCATACGGATTTATGTCCCGCAGCAAACCGTCCAAGAGTCCCATCACAACCTCGGACAGTTCATGCTGACAGTTCCTCTGCTGGGCCATATCGATTCGGCGTCTGTTGGCCTCTCCGGACTCGATGAAATACAACTGACAGTATTTCGCATCGATCCGGTCAACGGCCACGTCATTATTGGTCCTCTGATACGTCTGGCCGTGGACACACATCGTCCGCGGCCCTCGCCCTGGCAATCGCCTGTCGTTTGCGTCACTGCTAAACGCAGCGAATGCCAGAGCGTTGTTGTACCGACGAATGTCCGCTCGAAATCTACGGCCATCTTGCGAATCTTCAATCAACATATTCATTATGAGGTAGGGAGCAGGCAACAACGCACGGTGTCCTGCAGCCGTCACTTGGCCGTTATTGCAACACGTTGAGAAGTGACCCGTGGTGGTACGCTCGACTTCAAAGTGACGGGCGTCACATTCCCCGCAGACAGCGTCCAACGTGCCCACGTTGTAGCGCTCTGGAAGCGGGTGTCCCACCCCGGCCGGCCGGTCAATCACGGGCGCACGCACTCTAGGTCGTTCGACCGGAACACCCGCGGGAATCGGTCCAAACTACAATTAAAATGATAATGTTAATTTTTTTTCTTAGTTTTTTATAAGTAAGAAGACTTATTAACTCACCTCTTCGTCAACGTCTGGCTGCAACTCGTCGAGCATGTCCACGAACTCCAGTTCTGCTCGCACGTCGTCCATCTGGACTTCAACCACTTCCACGTCCTCTACCCCTTCCATCTGGACTTCAACCACTTCCACGTCCTCCACCCCTTCCATCTGGACGTCTACCACTTCCACGTCCTCCAACCCATCCACCTGGACGTGGACCACTTCCATGCCCTCCACCTCATCCACCTGGACGTCAACCATTTCCAGCTCCTCCACCTGGACGTCAACCACTTCCAGCTCCTCCACACCCTCCACCTGGACGTCGACCACTTCCATGTCCTCTACTCCCTCCACCTGGACGTCCCCGAATACCTATAAGTGAAATTGAGTTTTTACAATGTAACAATAATAATAAGTAATAACTAACAGTGGAATCTACTTCCACTAAATTTATATTGCACGGGTAATGTCATTATTGTCAAATGCAGTTAATTCAACATGTACCTATATAGGAAAGATATCAAAGTAGTGTAATACCCACACAGTGGAGCCGATGACAGTGAAATGTTGTATTTTTTAGTAAAGAATAACAGTCAACAACTGTGTAAGAAAACATTACAAATGCCTCTATTAAAAGTACATTTGAAATACAGTGAGTTATAACCAACTATAATAATAACTGTAAAACTACTAATTTCCATTGAAGGTATTCGAGTACTGTACAATTAAAACTAATAACTATCATTCTACATTACATACCTAGTCACACTTGTAAAAAAAGTCTACTTAAATAACATCAGTACGATATAATATGTAAGCTTGATCCAGTGCCTGTAAATATGCAGTTGAAACAACACAAATATAATATTATAAGAAGACAAATATTATTATTTAAAGAATAAAGTAGGTACCTATCACGAAACAAAGAAATTCAGAGAAGAACGTTTGTCTGAAACGAAAATTGTTTAACATGTTTATGTGTTATCCAGTATGTATAGGTACCTATTGAAATTACTATAAATGATATGATAAATTTAATGTAATGGTTGCATGAAATACACCTATACCTAAATGACTTTAAGACATACTTTTATAATAATAATAATAATAAAGACTTAATGTAATTGCAGGTGAATCAATAAGTGAACTCCATAACTGTCTATTAAATAATGAATTGGAAATGAGTCTTGCTGTATTGTATTGTATGAATGTTTGTAATTTTAGTACAGGTAGTACAGTGTACATAGATTATCTTAAATAATAACCATGTGATAACTATCAGCAAGTAAAGCAAATTTAATTTTTGCAATAATCTAAACATTCATAAAAGTACTACATGTGAAATATCTAGCACACCAATCACGAATCAAGGATTTTGTATATAGTTTATTATAACATTTTGTATTTAATGTAACTACCAAAGTATATATTATATTTAGTTAAATTTTATAGAGAAGTATTTTGTACGTTGAGTGCCAAAGTACATAAAAAGTACATTTAAAATACAGTGAGCACTGTACAAACGAAACTATCATTCAACTTCATGGTTCCACCTGAGATTTCCAAGTGAAAAAGTCTACCCAAATAACATCAGTACAACGATATAGTAGCTATAGTATAAGCTAGTATTCCACTCTATAACAGTAAGTGTAAGTGACTATAGTATGAATTTATATAAGAATTTATCTGGTAAGTATATGTTACACGAAATAGAAGCATACGTGTTGTGGTTCAAAGGGTCTTCTTAAAAAATGTATAGACTAATGCAGTGTTTGCAGGTAGTGCCCAAATCTTCATTTATGTTTTATTTGATATTAATAATTGTATTTTTGTAATACATGTGATAATTTCCAAACTGTGTAGGTGGTTTATACTATACAAATATATATATATATAAAGGTTGAGAACCGTAGTTGTACTTGTAGTAAAATATACTACCATTATAATACCTACTACCATTGGAATACAATATACAATATCATATTACAATACAATGACTTCATAACTTCATATATCAAAATTAAAAACTTGATCCAGTGTGTTATATATGCAACACGGGTATATATGAGGATAAAATGTAATTTTGTTTGAGTTATTTTTTAAACAAAACAAAGAAAGTAAAACGTTTCATTGGTTGTGTGTTCATACATACCTATTTATTGTCTTGTGTTGGTTAGGTTTAATGTGCTTATGTGTATTGCAGTAACAATAACAACAATAACATACATTTTAAACATGTATTGCAATCTATCCAATTGTATGTAAGTATTTTAATGTTAAAATAGACATAGTAGATGTAGTTACTGTAGCAGTGTTGTATACATAAATGTCAGAGTATATTTACTTTAATATTTAAAATAAAGTAGGTAGGTACCGCCTAAGTACCTAATGGTTAGGCATAGAGTAAGCATAGAGTCATGACGTACTGCAGTGTTGGTTTTGAAATGAATGAGTTGTGATATACTTATAATATATATATAATTTATTATACACTCACCAAAGACGGCACTGCTGTGGACACCAGACAGCGGCGTTGTGCATTCCCTTCAACGTAGTCGACACCAGGAAGGAAATGCCTCGAACACAGCTTCGAGGTGTGATTCACGGGAAAACCGTGATCCGCCACAAATGCCACCCACCGAATACGACGTGCGTCACTTGGAAATCTAAATGTGACATATTATATTTATTATTATATAATATTGATATTACAATGCATTGGTTGAATTTGTAAATACCCGTGTACGGAAACGTTGTTGATGTTGTCCACAATTCCACACAGCACACATCGTTTCACCATTTTGAATATCCTAAAAACATTACGAATCGGTTATAGGTAGTAAATTATTTCTCCAAAGTCTATATTGTATATATATATATATCAAAATGAGTTAAGAGGAAATAATAATAAATATGAAAAACTCGTTGTAATCGAATATAATGACGGTATCAGTTTGTTATCAGTGGTGTATGCTGGTCGTGTGTTATTTTTAGAATAAATAGGTGCACACCTTATGTAAAGTACAATATACCTATACAAAATAGAAAAATACGAAAAATTACATACCCAGGTGGTCGTCGCCCAATTAAATGTTTACGGGAAAATAAATAGTCAGTAGTCACCTACAAAAATGCATGTACCTAACCGAAACGGCTTTGCGAAACGGGCTTACGTCGTCCACAGCAACTGATAATTACTAATACGAACCTCCAGATATTAACGTTATTGGTAGGTACCTACCAATTCAATTTGCGGTGTACGAAAAAAAACACGAAACGCGCCATGGTCAAAATAGTGGTAAACAAATAAATACACCCTGTGCGTGGGACAGCTAATCTGAATATTATAGTATATAGTATATATAGGTATATAAAACATGTACTCACCGGTATGAAAAGCGCCCAATGTATAATTTTGTAACAAAGCAGTCTGAAATAATTTTATTTGTAAGGCTTTTCTGCGCGCGTACATGTGCTTCGTTAGAGCACCTGTCATAAGATGACGTTGGATGACACGGTCGCGTTTCGCGTCGCCAAAGTTGTCCCCTGCACGGCTCCACTCCACCGATACGCGCGTATAATGTTTAATCATAATCTATAATAGTGGTCATACTGTAGTATTACGCATATTGCAACGACACGTCTTGTCCGTCCAATGTTATATCACACACACACATAAATATCTATGTATTAAGTATATATTAATATTAATAATAATATAATAAAATATAATAAATGCATAATAATAATAATGGTATAAAAGAAACGTACGTCATTCGTGTACAACATTGTTATTATGTGTTTGGTGGATATGACACCCCCCTTGAGCCGTATCATATATTATAACAAATGTTTTTAAACTCCTTCAAATATTTGTAACATTGCCTGTTACATCATCGTGTGAACCTGAAATATAATATATTATTTTTTTTCATTATCATCTATTGACCATACAGACGTTATGTATAACATTTAAAATCAAAAGTTTAAAAGTTTAAATAAAAGTTTTAGTTTGTACGTATATATTATATATAATATAATATTTAATGTTTATAATTAAAACCCCCCTCAGAAAATCATAGCTGCGCCACTGGATCATGTATGTAGGTATATTGAAACGCCTCGACTTACCAACTTACTTATTGTATAGCTATGCGGTTATATTAGTAATAAAATATATTTAACACACTCACAAACCTACCATTAATCTTTATATATATCATCATTGTTATAATAACCGTAATACTTAGATATAAAAGTAGGCATATTAAATAGTATCTGTAGTAGTATTTGTACACTTTAATATATTAAAATATTCTAATCCAAAGTATTCAAAAGTTTCTGAGTCATCCATCGTCGACCTGAGGTACCTAAGATAGTATGACTGAACGTTTTACCAATCATGTACAATGTACATTTACATGTATACAACCAACTCTAGTTTTGAATACTTACACTGACCGTTTGAACGTTTATTTGGTCGTTTACTCACCTTTTGTTTTTAATACCTATTCACTATCTATG
>JANEHU010004191.1:0-15831 GCA_027563435.1 Nasonovia ribisnigri | reverse complement strand
TATAAATGATATGATAAATTTAATGTAATGGTTGCATGAAATACACCTATACCTAAATGACTTTAAGACATACTTTTATAATAATAATAATAATAATAAAGACTTAATGTAATTGCAGGTGAATCAATAAGTGAACTCCATAACTGTCTATTAAATAATGAATTGGAAATGAGTCTTGCTGTATTGTATTGTATGAATGTTTGTAATTTTAGTACAGGTAGTACAGTGTACATAGATTATCTTAAATAATAACCATGTGATAACTATCAGCAAGTAAAGCAAATTTAATTTTTGCAATAATCTAAACATTCATAAAAGTACTACATGTGAAATATCTAGCACACCAATCACGAATCAAGGATTTTGTATATAGTTTATTATAACATTTTGTATTTAATGTAACTACCAAAGTATATATTATATTTAGTTAAATTTTATAGAGAAGTATTTTGTACGTTGAGTGCCAAAGTACATAAAAAGTACATTTAAAATACAGTGAGCACTGTACAAACAAAACTATCATTCAACTTCATGGTTCCACCTGAGATTTCCAAGTGAAAAAGTCTACCCAAATAACATCAGTACAACGATATAGTAGTAGCTATAGTATAAGCTAGTATTCCACTCTATAACAGTAAGTGTAAGTGACTATAGTATGAATTTATATAAGAATTTATCTGGTAAGTATATGTTACACGAAATAGAAGCATACGTGTTGTGGTTCAAAGGGTCTTCTTAAAAAATGTATAGACTAATGCAGTGTTTGCAGGTAGTGCCCAAATCTTCATTTATGTTTTATTTGATATTCATAATTGTATTTTTGTAATACATGTGATAATTTCCAAACTGTGTAGGTGGTTTATACTATACATATATATATATTATATAAAGGTTGAGAACCGTAGTTGTACTTGTAGTAAAATATACTACCATTATAATACCTACTACCATTGGAATACAATATACAATATCATATTACAATACAATGACTTCATAACTTCATATATCAAAATTAAAAACTTGATCCAGTGTGTTATATATGCAACACGGGTATATAAGAGGATAAAATGTAATGTTGTTTGAGTTATTTTTTAAACAAAACAAAGAAAGTAAAACGTTTCATTGGTTGTGTGTTCATACATACCTATTTATTGTCTTGTGTTGGTTAGGTTTAATGTGCTTATGTGTATTGCAGTAACAATAACAACAATAACATACATTTTAAACATGTATTGCAATCTATCCAATTGTATGTAAGTATTTTAATGTTAAAATAGACATAGTAGATATAGTTACTGTAGCAGTGTTGTATACATAAATGTCAGAGTATATTTACTTTAATATTTAAAATAAAGTAGGTAGGTACCGCCTAAGTACCTAATGGTTAGGCATAGAGTAAGCATAGAGTCATGACGTACTGCAGTGTTGGTTTTGAAATGAATGAGTTGTGATATACTTATAATATATATATAATTTATTATACACTCACCAAAGACGGCACTGCTGTGGACACCAGACGGCGGCGTTGTGCATTCCCTTCAACGTAGTCGACACCAGGAAGGAAATGCCTCGAACACAGCTTCGAGGTGTGATTCACGGGAAAACCGTGATCCGCCACAAATGCCACCCACCGAATACGACGTGCGTCACTTGGAAATCTAAATGTGACATATTATATTTATTATATTATATAATATTGATATTACAATGCATTGGTTGAATTTGTAAATACCCGTGTACGGAAACGTTGTTGATGTTGTCCACAATTCCACACAGCACACATCGTTTCACCATTTTGAATATCCTAAAAACATTACGAATCGGTTATAGGTAGTAAATTATTTCTCCAAAGTCTATATTGTATATATATATATATATATATCAAAATGAGTTAAGAGGAAATAATAATAAATATGAAAAACTCGTTGTAATCGAATATAATGACGGTATCAGTTTGTTATCAGTGGTGTATGCTGGTCGTGTGTTATTTTTAGAATAAATAGGTGCACACCATATGTAAAGTACAATATACCTATACAAAATAGAAAAATACGAAAAATTACATACCCAGGTGGTCGTCGCCCAATTAAATGTTTACGGAAAAATAAATAGTCAGTAGTCACCTACAAAAATGCATGTACCTAACCGAAACGGCTTTGCGAAACGGGCTTACGTCGTCCACAGCAACTGATAATTACTAATACGAACCTGCGGATATTAACGTTATAGGTAGGTACCTACCAATTCAATTTGCGGTGTACGAAAAAAAACACGAAACGCGCCATGGTCAAAATAGTGGTAAACAAATAAATACACCCTGTGCGTGGGACAGCTAATCTGAATATTATAGTATATAGTATATATAGGTATATAAAACATGTACTCACCGGTATGAAAAGCGCCCAATGTATAATTTTGTAACAAAGCAGTCTGAAATAATTTTATTAGTAAGGCTTTTCTGCGCGCGTACATGTGCTTCGTTAGAGCACCTGTCATAAGATGACGTTGGATGACACGGTCGCGTTTCGCGTCGCCAAAGTTGTCCCCTGCACGGCTCCACTCCACCGATACGCGCGTATAATGTTTAATCATAATCTATAATAATGGTCATACTGTAGTATTACGCATATTGCAACGACACGTCTTGTCCGTCCGGTCCGTCTAACCTTGTTATATCACACACACACATAAATATCTATGTATTAAGTATATATTAATATTAATAATAATATAATAAAATATAATAAATGCATAATAATAATAATAATGGTATAAAAGAAACGTACGTCATTCATGTACAACATTGTTATTATGTATTTGGTGGATATGACACCCCCCTTGAGCCGTATCATATATTATAACAAATGTTTTTAAACTCCTTCAAATATTTGTAACATTGCCTGTTACATCATCGTGTGAACCTGAAATATAATATATTATTTTTTTTCATTATCATCTATTGACCATACAGACGTTATGTATAACATTTAAAATCAAAAGTTTAAAAGTTTAAATAAAAGTTTTAGTTTATACGTATATATTATATATAATATATTTAATGTTTATAATTAAAACCCCCCACAGAAAATCATAGCTGCGCCACTGGATCATGTATGTAGGTATATTGAAACGCCTCGACTTACCAACTTACTTATTGTATAGCTATGCGGTTATATTAGTAATAAAATATATTTAACACACTCACAAACCTACCATTAATCTTTATATATATCATCATTATTATAATAACCGTAATACTTAGATATAAAAGTAGGCATATTAAATAGTATCTGTAGTAGTATTTGTACACTTTAATATATTAAAATATTGTAATCCAAAGTATTCAAAAGTTTCTGAGTCATCCATCGTCGACCTGAGGTACCTAAGATAGTATGACTGAACGTTTTACCAATCATGTACAATGTACATTTACATGTATACAACCAACTCTTGTTTTGAATACTTACACTGACCGTTTGAACGTTTATTTGGTCGTTTACTCACCTTTTGTTTTTAATACCTATTCACTATCTATGTAGAAGTATTTATTCTAAATCAAATATATTATGTATATATATATTAATAACCAATATAAGTATTCCACCATATATATTATAATATATGTATGTATATATACATCCATAGTATAGATAAAATTTCTACCCATTTCTACGACATTCGCGGGGAATAAAGTAGGGTTGCGCGCCGCTAGGAAATTTAGCTGGGATTCCGAAAACGCCCCGAGCGAGGATGTGGGACGTTCGAAAGAGGGCTAAAACTCTACTTTTAGACGACATTTTGAAAAAAAATCGGCCATTATCGTTTAAACCGAACGCGGCGACGGCTAAAAAGAATTAATATAAAATAAATAAAACGCGAAAAAAAAAAATCGAAAAAAAGAATTTCGAATTAACACGGCCGCCGTAGATTTACAACACAATCCGCCGCGGCCGGTATCGAACGCTCCACCGCCGGGTTACCTGCCTAACGCCCTAATCCTACCTACCTACCTATCGAGTTGAGAACTGGTGTGAAATCTCTGCCTCTTAAGGCGTCTCGCCGCCGAGGCGAATCGCGAACGCTACGCCGTCGTCCGCCCCGCGGTCTCCCGGGGTCGGGCGGTCTACCGCGTCGAACGGGGGACGACGTTCTCCAGCGCGTTCTCACGAAGAAAACGCGATTCACGGAAAAAATCGGAAATTTCTACACATATATATACACTATATATACAGGGCCTGTATATAGTAATAACGAAGGGACGGCGGCGCTTCGCGGGCACTACTGTCGTCGATTATACTCGCCCGGGGCACTCGCCGGGAACGAAGTAGGGATGCGCGCAGCTAGGAAATTTAGCTGGGATTCCGAATACGTCGCGAGCGGGGCGGTGAGACGTTTAGAACAGTGGTAAAACTCGATCCGTCGACGAAAAAGTGTGAAAAACCGTCCGAAGCGGCGTTTAAATCGTTGTTTTAGTTCGAGTTCTGCACCGGGGAACGGGTCGTAATAATAAACGGAATAGTGTGGCGCGGGGCCTATAAATTCGGCTAGAAACGCGATCGAGTGACGGACGGGGCCGCGCGACGCTCGGAGAGCTAGTCGAAAGGGGGTAAAACTAATAGTAACGGTTAGCGGTTTGCGCGCGATCTCCGCGGAGAAACGGTCGTGACGAAAAAAGCGCACGCACCGGGGGCCGTTAAATGAGGCGGGGAAGGCGAATAAGGCGAGAACGGAGAGCCGGGAGGTCCAAAAAACGGGTAAAAGTCGATTTTTTGGAAAAAAAATCGGAAAAAGGGCAAAAAGTGATAAGGCGCGGTGATAACGCTGCGACGGCTACGCCGCCGCCGGGAGACCGCCCACCGTCGGTGATTTTTTGCCTCTCGGATTTTCCGATTGGCCGGTTCTCTATTTGACACTCAGCGCTCCCCGCCGACGTAGCCCGAACTGCTTAGCGTTTTATACTATAAGGACTAGCTCTCCGAGCGTCGTTGGGGGAGACCCCCAGACCCCCCAGTGTTAGCTCCCAATGGAAACCGATTTGCATAAAATATTGGTCCAAAATGTGGATTGCTGATGAGAATAGTGGATGAATGATTAGGAAAGTGGATGTGTGATAAAAATTATGGATAAGTGATTAGGTAGTGGATGCTTGATAAGAATAGAGGATGGGAGATTAGAATAGTGGATGCGTGATAAGGAAAGTGGATGCGTGATAAGGATTGTGGATGAGTAATAAGGCTATGCTTTTTTTGGCGGTATCTTTCGGTGACTTTTGAAATTTGGGTATGAGGGTCCGATCATTTCTCATGCCTGAGGATGTGCTCTACAGTTGATACGTTCCAGACTTTCTTTCGAAAGGAAAATCGTAAATCTGTATGTCATGTTTATGTGTCTAGCAAGTCAGTCACCTCAAATGACGTTGAATGTAGTCATACGTTGTTAATTGCCGTGGCCAAAATCGCCTAACCTAACCTTACCCCCAGACCCCACAGTGTCGGCTCCCAATGGAAACCGATTTGCATAAAAGTCATACCAAAATGTCGATTGGTGATGAGAATAGTGGATGAATGATAAGGAATGTGGATGAGTGATAAGGCTATGCTTTTTGGCGGTAAATGTCGGAGACTTTTGAAATTTGGGTTTGAGGGTCTGGACATTTCTCACGCCTGTGGACGTAGTTGATACGTAGTGTCTAGCAAGTCAGTCACCACAAATGTCGTTGAATGTAGTCATCTAGGTATGCAATCCGACTGCGTCGGATAGCGGACATTGTTAATTGCTGTCAGGCACGTAGCTAAGGGGTGGCCCGGCCACCCAAAACATTTACAGGCCACCCTGATGGCCACCCCATTACATTGAAATATTATTCAAATACCCAAAGCCCAAATGATTGGGTTAAAAAATTAAATATATTTTAAAAATTTCTATTATCATATTTGGTATTTTTACATAATTGTCTTTCCGAACATAGTGTGACCATAGTGGTCAGATTACCAGGATATCAGAATTCAGAATAGAAATCGTTCATCCATACCCGTCGTATTCGTCATTTAATTATGTATTAAATATAATTATTCGTAGGAATCGTGTGTACTAAAATCCCAAAATCGCATATTTTTACCTTGACATATTGTACGCATTTTGTACTCGATTACTTATTTATACATATCTATAGCAGTATTTGTACTAATTAACTTATTAACTCACCTGAAAACTGTAGTATATTGAAATATTACTGCTTCGGATAGCGGACAATGTTAATGATTGCGGTAATATCGACTATAGTTAATATACATTTTAAAAATAATAGTTATATATAATAATGTACTATAACTCACGTTGCGTTCAGTATACACAGTACGTCATTACCACCGGGTAACCTGCCTAACGCCCTAATCCTACCTACCTAGCTGCCGAGATGAGAATCGGAGTGAAATCAATGCCTCTTAAAGCGTCTCGCCGCTTCCGAGGAGAATCGCGAACGCTACGACGTCGTCCACCGCGGACTCCCGGGGGTCGGGCGGTCTACCGCGTCGGACGGGGGACGACGTTCTCCAGCGCCTCCTCACGAAGAAAACGCGATTTACGGGAAAAAAATCGGAAATTTCTACGCATATATACGGGGCCTTAGGGCCTGTATATATATAGTAATAACGACGCCACGGCGGCTCGTTCCGGACTCTACTGTCGTCGATTTTACTCGCCCGGGGCACTCGCCGGGAACGAAGTAGGGGCGGGCGCCGCTAGGAAATTTAGCTGGGATTCCGAATACGTCACGAGCGTAGTAGTGAGACGTTTAGTTTTAACAGTGGTATAACTCGATCCGTCGACGAAAAAGTGTGAAAAACCGTTCGAAGCGGCGTTAAAATCGATGTTTTATTTCGAGTTCTGCTCCGGGGCACCGGTCGTAAACGGAATAGTGTCGCGCGGGGCCTATAAATTCGGCGAGATACGCGATCGAGTGACGGACGGGGCCGCGCGACGCTTCGAAAGGGGGTAAAACTCGACTTTTTGAACGAAAAGCGCGATAACGGCGCGTGACGGCGGCGCGCGGTTTGCGCGCGATCTCTGCCGAGAAACGGTCGTGTCGAAAAAAGCGCACGTACCGGGGGCCGTTAAATCTGACGGGGAACGCGAAAGAGGCGACGACGGGGAGGTGGGACGTCCGTAAACGGGTAAAACTCGAGATTTTGGAAAAAAAATCGGAAAAAGGGCAAAAAGTGATAAGGCGCGGTGATAACGCTGATAACGGTTAACGTCATCTGGTATGCAATCCGAAATCGAGATTACGTACAAAAATTCAAACATATCGGGTAATATACTAATATCATGCTAATAATATGATATGATGATATCATATGACTATATAGTATCTAGTCGCCGCGATTTTTTTGGGGTCTATCAGGTCAGTCATCTTCTTCGACGTTGGACTTCGTCGGATAGCGGACAATGTGCGACGTCCTGGTCAAGGTGTGCAATCCGACCTTATAGCAGACAAAGGTTTTTACTGTCATTGAAAACGCCAAATTATGTAAAAAAGTTACGTAATAAATTACTCGTAAAAATATCCTAACATTTCGGGCGCCCATGCTAATCGTAATATAGGCGCCGTGATTTGTCGAGTGTCTAGCAAGTCAGTCACCTCGATTGACGATAACATAGTTACCTATGTAAGGACAATGTGTGACGAAACGTCAGATCATTATCATAATTAATATTAATAAACTTTAGGTTCATAATAAGCATAAATAGCCATATAATGTAATATTAACCAATAACCAATACGATCTACAAAAACATTAAACATTTCAAAGCATGTTGAATATTTGAAAAATTACGTGAATTCCGGGCGGCCATATTAATAGTTGTTGTCGTTAAAACCATAGTAGTAGACAGTAAGTTGTAGTAGTATAGAACAATATAGAAGCGAAACTCGATCAGCTGATTGGGGTCTTGTTTCCTATGAACCTCCGAAAAATATGGAAACGTTTCCGCGCACCAACATGATGTTAAACCCAACGTGTCCCGTAAACGTTTCCCGGAATATTGGCGTTTTACGCTTATACTCGGGGTCGGCTTGTTAAAAGTCGCGCCAATAGTTATTCGCTGATAGCGAGTGGATCGACGATAAACGGTCGGTGATAAGGCCTACCGGTTTGGCGGTATTCTGTCGAAGGCGGGAATGTTTGAAAATCATGTTTCCGTGAATATCAAACAATTCGAGTGATGGTCCTATGCCATTATTATGACCATATGAAAACATTTTGCAAAAATGAAAAAAGACGATGGTCAAAAGTGTAAGGTTTAATGCCGTGTTCGAATGAATAATAAAATGTCGACATAATATGTCAATACAATAAATTAATTAATCAGTCATGCTATTTCATTACCCGCATGGGTTCCCTGCGTTGACTCGACTTGTTATTGTCGCCGTTCTAAGACAGTGAACTGCGCCGACGTCTGACACACCGTTCTTAAACATCCGACTGCCGTCCGCTGTGGGTCTTTTTTTTCTCACTGTGGGTCAGTAAACGAAAACGCGTGAGTATACATACAATGTCATGTATTATTAATTTAATTTGATGTTTTTTAAAACGTTCATCGCAGATCGTAGGTAATTATCAATCAATCAATATAATGTGACACATGCTTTCCGTTTAACGAATTAAATATTTTATCATACCTTGAAATCACTTATTGTCGTTTTACTGTACACTATTTCTTAATATTGCTTCATAATGAGTAATGAGTAATAATAAAAAAGTATAAAACATTAGCGGCAATTGCCAAGCGTACATCAAGGGCTTGTTTTTTTAACACGTTCAACGCAGATCGTATATTTCAATTAATATCGAGGCTAGATTTTTGTTTGAAAGTATTAATCGTTTTGTTTTACTACTATACACTTTCTTTATTTCTTTTTATTTATCGACTTTAGAATGAGTACCTATAATAAGAACATTAGATTGTTTTTTTTAACACGTCCAACGCGGATTGTATTTATGAATTAATATAATGTAAATTGAGATATATTCTTATATAATATATATTAATAATTTAAATTTGAGAAGAAAACCGAGTCTTAGATTTGTGCGCAACACATGGTTTCTGTTTAACGAATTTAATATTTTCTCATACCACAAACATAATAATGCCAAGTGCCGACAAAACAATTATTTTTTCAACTTTTTTTATTCTTTAGAATGGCTGTGTATAATATATCGGGGAGGTGCACGGTGTACATTCGACAGCAGGAGGAAACGGGAAGGAACACAGATCGCGACCGAAGTAAGCATAAATTAGTATATGATTATTGGTTAATATACTATATATTATTACCTATATAAAAGTAGAAACGATTAAAATTATGTCTATCCGTTTCAGAGTGTTACAACTGCGGAAAATTGGGGCACCTGTCCCGCAAATGCCGTGAGTTTTACTTTACATTTCCTGAATAACAGTCTTAACATTATCTAATATATATAAACCTAATTGCAATTTATATTGTAGAAAAACCCAGAGTACGTGATAATCGAAGGGGTGGTGGGGGTAACGGCCGGGGTCTGGATAGGGGAAGGCAACGGGGAGGTGGCAAGTCAAAGCCACCTGCCCGACGCCTCTCCAGATCCCGGTCACCTGCAATGTCCAGGACTTACTCCCCAAAACCAATGGTATGTTTAAAAAACGTTCAAGTTTACGATATCGATAAATTTAATTAAACAAATATTATTTCCAGGGGAGTCGTCACAGCAGTCGGCCGCCGTCAAACGTAAGGATATATTAGTATATTTAAAAAAAACATTCAAGTTTACGATATCGATAAATTTAATTAAATAAATATTATTTCCAGGGGAGTCGTCGCAGCAGTCGGCCGCCGCCGTCTCACCTGCAGCGAACGTCATCGGCGGCAAAAGTAAATATATTTTGTCTAATTAAAAATCCTTATCCTTAGTAGATAACATAAATCCATCATTTACAGCAGGTCCATGCAGCAGCGGCAGTCCCCCCCGGATATATAGTAAGGAAAATATTAGTATATATTTAAAATAATATTCAAGTTTTGTATAATCAAACGCATTATTTACAGGAAGATGATGACGTGCTGTATTTGACGGCGTTGTCGGCGCCAAATGTAAGGATAATATATTAATATATTTAAGTGTTTGATATTGATAAATCTAATTGAACACATTATTTTCAGGAAATAACGAACGCATCATACAATGCCGGAGTGGAGAGATGTAAGGATATTAAAATACTCAAGTTTTTGATAATGAGAATTCTAATTAAACATACCTATTATTTTCAGGCACCCTGAGCAGAGCAGCAGCTACGAACCAGTAAGTTTTTAACAGGGCAATTTTTTCTCAATAAAAATGTTGCCACGTTTATTTGTTTTTTTTCAGATTCGATCAATAAATAATAAATTTTTATATCCACTATCCAAAAGCATGACTAATTCATTTCTATTCCTTTTCAACTGCGTATTTTTATATTAATATTATATGTGAACGCGTACAGTTTTAGTTTTTATTAGTTGCCAATATCATTATAATGTGTTCATACTATACATTTGAAATAATAAATAATAATTTTAATTAATATTGCTGCTATCCATTGGCATAAGTAAAATAAATAAATAATATTTTAAAAGGTATATCTACGCAGTTCTAATATAATGTAATGGTGTTAACAAAAAATACACAACTAAGTGTACTAAGTGTTTAAAAGTTTTACATAAAATAATAATACCTATAATATTATAATATGTATTAAAAACAGCAATTTGTGCAGTGACGTTACTCTACTAAAATAAATTAATTAACCGTCTACCAAGTGCAAGTCACTATAATATTATGTACAACTATTGAATGTTGCATTACTATGTATTAGACATAAAACAAAGAACTATAATTCACTCGTGTGTACAGTAAGAATGGATTTTTAAATTGTTATTAGTTTTTCATATCATATTGTTTATTATAGAGCAGAAAGATTGTTATAATAATAATTATAAACCTCTATATAAATGTGAAATAAATGAAAATAAAATATACCTAAGGGATTGAGTGATATGTATGATAATAAGTAATTACATGCATGTAACAAATAGATCTATAGGCATCGGGTAACTGCTCTGAAAGAGAAAGAAAAACAGATATTGTTGTTAATATAATTTGTATTTTTATAGAATAATAATATAATAATTGAATACAAATCTTAAAATGAAATAATATATCAATCAATGTATAAATTAAGAAATAAGAAATACAATAATTATTGAATGGTGTTTAACAACAAATTAATACTTTTTTAATGAGTAAAACAAATTAGGTATAGTAGGTATACAAATATTGTGATTAAATGAATTTTACAATTTACAATAGTAATAAAATAGGTTAGAGTAAAATCTCAATCATTAATAGGTACAGTATACATTAATATTGTTAGCAGTTCAGTGATATACAGTGTAAAAAATGTTATAAATATCGTAAACAAAATGAAATTGACTTATTAATGTCAATAATCTTATGAGATAAAATGAAGAAGAAAGAAATACAACTATTGAATGGTGTTTACTGTTTATCAACAAATTATAAAAATATTGTAACAATTTACATTAGTAATAAAATAAGTAGAGTAAACCATCAATCATTAATGTGGTATACATTAATATTGTTAGCAGTTCACAGTGATGTATGTAATAAAGAGTGTACAAAATGTTATAATTAATATTGTAATCTTGTTAGATACATTTAAGAAATACAACAATTATTGAATGGTGTTTAACAACAAATTAATAATCTTTTAATGAGTAAAACAATTTATACAAATATTGTAATTAAATACATTTTACAATTTACATTAGTAATAAAATAAGTAGAGTAAAATCTCAATCATTAATACGGTATACATTAATATTGTTAGCAGTTCACAGTGATGTATGTAATAAAGAGTGTACAAAATGTTATAAATATTGTAAACATAGTAACATTTACTTTACAGTGTTAATATTATAATGAGGTAAATAGATACAATGTAAATTGTAAAAATATTGCAATTTAGAAAATAAAGTCAAATCTAATATAATATATTATGTACAATAGTCTTAAAATGTTCAATAACAAATAAAACACAAAAATTAAATTAAATTGTCTGTACTATCTGTACTATGTCATGCTATTCAGTGGCACGTGGTACAATACAAATAACACAGACATTACAATGTATTGTTTGACATTAGTTACGAATTCACAATACAGTGAATTTGCATCCAGAGAGAACCACGAGGAGGTTGTCAAACTTTCTCTCCGTTTAGCCCGAAGGCAAGGCCCACGAAGTACCTCCACACAGACCACGAAGAACAACAATGTAATATATTATGTTTGAAAAATATGTTAACATTGTTATTTTTTAACAGTGTAATATATTATGTTTGAAAAATATATTAGCTGTGTTACTACTATGACCTAGCACATTGCGTTAGACCCATATGCGCTAGACACATTTCAGCAAAGGTACACTTCTTCTAGACGCATCAGTCTTGTGTACACAATCTGCTTGGTGACGAATTGCTCGTCGTCACCGCCGTACATGCAGACTCTCGTTGATCGAGCGTTTCTCACCTCGAAACGCAAAGTAAAGTTGCCCGGTCCGCTAAAGGTCCAATACCCGAAGGCCCAGACCAAGGACAAAAATAAGTGTTATTAAAATTATACGTTACC
This sequence comes from Nasonovia ribisnigri, assembly GCA_027563435.1. Taxonomy (NCBI): domain Eukaryota; kingdom Metazoa; phylum Arthropoda; class Insecta; order Hemiptera; family Aphididae; genus Nasonovia; species Nasonovia ribisnigri. Next base: position 3,109 of record JANEHU010004191.1, on the reverse strand, counting down.
ACGCAGACACATCTCCACAAAGGTACACTTCCCGACGCATCAGTCTAGAACCTCCGTGTACACGATGTTCTTGGTGACGAATCGCCCTTCGTCGACGCCGTACATGCCGATTCTCACGGACTGTGCGTTTCTCACTCTCGAAAACGCCACGTACAGTTGCCCGTGCGTGAACACGGGCGACCGTAGTAGCAAACCCACCCGGTCGAACGTCTGACCCTGCGACTTGTTGATAGTCATGGCGAACGACAACCTTACCGGGAATTGAACGCGCCGCAGTAAGATGGGCAGGTCGTCCTCGCCGCTGGACGTGAGCGGTATCCTGGGCACGACGACGTCGTCGTCCAGTGCGTTACCGCCCAAAATTCTAGCCTTGAAATTATGATGCCGAAGTTCGGTGACCACCAACCTCGTACCGTTGCACAGCCGTCTCTTCGGATCGAGATTTCTGAGCAACATCACGATGCATCCCACCATCAAAGTCAGCCGGTACGGCGGCAGGCCGTCCGGTTCCAAACTGTTGAGAAACTCCGTGGGGAAATTGGCCACTTCGTCGGGATCGTCCGCCACCATGGTGTCCACGGCGGTGTAGCTCCTCTGAGCACCGTCGACGCGCTCCAGCACGTCCCTGTTGACACTCCTACAATCTTCGTTCGTGGGACACAGAACGATTTTCCGAGCAAATTCTTCGACGTTGGCCAACGACATTTGTTGCGGATACACAAAATCGATTAAATCAGCAACGTCGCATACCATTTCCTGTGGGATTTCCACGGTGTCCGGAACAGCGTCGACCGCGGGCAGTCGGCCGTTGCCCAGCTGAAGCAACCAAGTCGCAAAGTCCACGTCGTTGTCGGCGCGCATGTTCCGGACCAGATTGAAGCGTTCCATGCCCCGCCAAAGCCCGTTTTGCTTGATCGACGACATGACGATCTCGGCTCTCGTCCCTCTCCGGACCACGGGCAATATCTGCCTGAAGTCACCCGCGAACAGCATGGTTTTACCGCCGAACGGTAATTCCGATCTCATGACGTCCCGGAGCAAACGGTCCACCACCGTCAGTTGCAGTCCCGGCGACATGGGGGCTTCGTCCCAGACGATGAGCGCAGCGTTGCGTATCCTCTGCGCTCGCTCGGACTGCATGGTGATGGTCGACGTGGAGTCGTCGGTCAGCGTACCGAACGGCAGTCCGAACGTCGAGTGCACGGTCCTGCCGCCGTCCATGAGCGACGCGGCGATCCCGGTGAATTCCACGCACAACACCTCGCGCGGCGGCGGTCCGTGTCGAAGCGACCATATCAGGCATCCGTATAGCGTCGTTTTACCGGTACCTCCGGGTCTGTCGACGAAGAAAGTGTTCGACACCTCGCGTGGGTCGTCGACGGCCGCCATCACGCGGTCGTACACCGTTCGCTGTTCGGCGTTCAAGGCGTCTACTTGTGGGGCCCACCGTGCCGCCGCGTCTATTGCTCGGAACAGCGCGTCGTCCTGCAGCGGTTCCAGTAGACGGGGGTCGGCGAGGGGCAAACCGTAGTCGCCCGGCGACTTTCGGTGCACACGAAGTAGATCCTCGATGGCCGCGAGACACGCAGCCCTCGCGCGGTCGACGTCTTGGAGACGGTGGTTGAAGTCCTCCATGAGGTTTGCTTCGTTGGCCTCGTACAACGCCAGCGGGTTTGAAGGCTCGCAGAACACCAGTATCGTGACGAACATATACCGCAGTTGCCGCGGTGTGTCCAACGTCGCCGATTCCGTCAAGCAATCCCGCCACGCCCGGTCGTCTTCCAATAATCCCAGTGCGACGGCAGCCGCCGTGAATGTTTCCTGAACGACCCCGTCCACCGTCCTTATGTCTTGAAAGGACTGAGGGCCTTTTCGGTTCAGAAGTAGTAGTCGCAAGTGGAAACGGTCCCGGTCCAGTGGGTTGACTATGTACATCCGAGCCAACGTTTCGTTTGCCGTCCGTCTCTGGCGCGGCGACCATCTGCGTTGTGCGTGCCAGGTGTAATGCGTCGGTATTTCGTGGTACAGGTATTGTCGAGCCACCGCGCTGGTTGCGTTGAGCGCGAAAAACTCCGTGAGTTTCGTTCGACGTAGAGCTTGATTCTGTATGCGTTCTTCTGCTTGTCCCGGCGCAAAGTACACGTTCTGCCTACCTTCCAGGTGAACGGGAAGTCTGACGACCGTATGACTTTTGTCGTGCAATTTGTAAGCAAACAACCGCCAGATGGCTTCTGGAGGGCTGACGTACCTGGAGTTGACGAAACTGAAATCGAATACGATGATATATTTTGATAAGATGGCTAACAATATCTGGACTGGATTAATAGATGATAACGTTTGGTGTTATAATTATTATTATTATTATTATACCTATGAGGTCTGATTTAACTCAATTAAGTTTATTTTTTTACAGCATTACATTTTTTACAATATAATAATTTAATTTATGTTGAAGTAAAGCGAATTGAAATATTTAATCAAACCTAAGAACTAATTTTTGAAACTACTCTATACTTTAACTATTAGTGAACAAATAGTGCAACCTACATATATATAATTACAAAACTCTTAGACACTTGGTGGTAATTATTACAAATAAATGAATGTATGAATGGTGTATTTAATTAAATAAAATAAAAAAACATAAAATGTATTGGTGATTGTATACACTGCTCTAAAACCTATAAAAACTTAATATAACTAATGGACATGTGATAGGTTGTAAATAGTGAGTAAAATAATTCATACACACTGAACACTCTTTTAAAAAATACACAGGCATAAAATATTGTTATATACTTATAATAGTAATAATTTTGAACGTAATACCTATAATGACAATCTATCACTATTATGTATGTACCAGGGAGTACTAATGTAGACAACCTATTAACTCTCTGTAGAAGTACATAATAAAATGTTAATTTATGTCTACATATCATATAGGTACAACATATAGTAAAACCTTTGTATACATACATAACTCTTAGACTCTTAGTTAATGAAAAATAAATAAATGAATGGTGATTTAATTTAAATTACTACCTACTTCAATACTATATGCAATATGCAATATATATAAAAGGCTTGAATGAAAAAACATAAAATA
>JANEHU010004189.1:0-21175 GCA_027563435.1 Nasonovia ribisnigri | reverse complement strand
AGCATAAAGCATTTTCGAGATAAAATAATGGCTAAGAAATGACCTGAACACTACTGTAACCGAATACTTTTAAACGGAAAGTTTCGGCTACTTTTCAAAACTCTATTGTCTTTTGTTAAAAGTTATATCATTTATCACCGACCATTCTTCTTACTGTTACAATATACCTGAACACTTGTTCTCAACTTAATGTCCTACACATTATTATTGTTATTATTATTATTATTGTCTATTATATGGTTAAATTCAATAAGCTCGCTTTATTAATATACCAACGAAATCCGTTTATTATATATACCCGACGTGAAACATGCTTCCATTTACAGGAAGTCATCCGGTTGGAAACACAATACTGGACGCTGGTAGAGATACCCAAACAAGAGAAACAAGAGACGGTACCGTCATTCGTGCTCAGGGCGTGTGGAATTGTGGAAAAAACGCAAAAGTCGGGTGAAGGTGTCAAGTCTACGGCTAAGATAGCTGAAGAGGATGAAAAGAAACGAGAACGTATTGATAGACTTTGCGGTAAGCGTATCTTAAATTCCTAATATCATGACATTGTAACATTATAATGCATAATAAATTATTAATTGTATCGTAAAAGAGTAAAATACTTCCTGGTTAAATAAACACATACTTGTTAAACGCAAAATGCAAAATATACAGTGAAACATCCATACTATGAAGTCTCATATATAAATTTATAATATATTTAACCGTTGCGATGAAAGAATCGATATGAGTATAGTGATAATGATATAATATAGAATACCTAATGTAAAGCACCCGAATTGTGTTATTATCGAGTACCAACATAATGAAATTAAAATTTAAAAAAAATTATTATTATACTCAATATATGTTACGTACATTTCTTTACTTATAAATTATTACTATTATTTGTGATCAATGTGTTATGAGTGTTTACGATTTGAGTTAATACAAAAAGATTTTTTTTTAATGTCGATAAATACAAATAGGTATACAAATTAGTAAATTACCTAATAACCTAATTTTTAAAAAACATTTTTCAAGTTATTTAAGTATCAAAATTGTTTTAGATTCTGAGGGGAGCGATGAATGTATTGGTTTTACAATGATGTGTGTTTTTTTTTTTATTATTGTGTCTGTCATCACGTTTTAGGACAGAAAAAATGCTTCGATTTTCTTCAATAGTACCTTTTCTGATAGGAAAGTGAATCTAGTTGGTACTTTGGGGGTCAAAAGTCAAAATTTCCCAGTAGTTTTCATGAGCGCCTGGAAAAACAAATGAAAAATTATGGGAAAAACGGGACTTTTTACGGAAAACCAATTTTCGACAAAATCGATTTTGGTTTTTGGTATAACTCTAAAAGAAATGACCGTAGAGACATGAAATTTTGACCGAATGTTTATATAAGCATTTTCTACACACCATATAATTTTCAAAATATTCTGTCTTATTTTGAGCTGTTAACGGACATTTTCAGTTTCCAATTTTTTTAGTTTTTTTTTCTATAAATGTCAATAAAATTTTATTTGTTGGGTAAAAAATCTTGAAAATTTAATAGTAGGCTTCTAATATATAGTTTCAAAGGCAGATGAAAAATATTAAAAATCTGTAGTCACAATTTTTTTTTTTAAGCATTTAAAGTTGAAATTTTGACAAAATACGTAAAATGACGAAAATGTGCAATTTATTTTGAGTTAGAAATTCATAAAAATTTTCTTTTTAAATCTAAGATTTGAAAATGTAATACAAGATTCCTCATAAGTTTGCCTAATTTTATCAATAAAAAAAGTTTATAAGCAAGTCAACATACATTTTTATGAGCATTTTAAGTTCAAATTTGTACAAGATTAGATATTCACTCGATTTCTCATGTAGCGATTTTCTTATTTTGTTGCAATTCAAAAACAAATAACTGTAGATGCATGAAAATTTCACTGAATGTTTATATAAGCTATTTCTATACACCATCTAATTTTGAATATATTTTGACTGTTTTTCAGCTTTTACGGACGATTTCAGTTTTCAAATTTTTTAGTTTTTTTTTCTAGGTATTAATATCAATTACATTTTATTTGTTGGGCCAAAAATAATGAAAATTTAATACAAGGCTCCTGATATATTATTACAATAGCAATTGAAAAATATTAAAAATACATAGGCACACATTTTTTTTTATAATCATTTAAAGTTCGAATTTTGACAAAATTTATCAAAATCTCGAAAATTATCAATCATTGTAATTAAACAATTATAAAATGTTAGTTTTTATAACTAAGGATTGAAAATTTAAAAATAAAGATTCTAATAAATAGTACATACTGTAAACAAAAAATCTAAAAAATATATAAACACAGTTATTTTTTACAGACATTTTAAGTTCAAATTTGGACGAAATTACATATTAAAATCAATTTTAACGAGTAAAAGTATATATTATAATATTTTTCTAGCATCACTGATAATTTTAGGTTAATAATTAAATAATATGAATAATATTAATTCAACTTAGCAGCTACCGTATAATAACAATATCAATATAATTTAAAATATCCTAGACTGACATACCGTCTCCGCTCAGAATCGTTTTTCTTATACAATGATATTATATCATTGAATTCAAATTTAATACCATCCATTATAGTACAGTGATCTACTTGTAGCCTACTGTACAGCGGAGCGACATCCACTTGACCCCCTTTTTTTTCATTAAATTTAAAATAATTTATATATAATTTAACACTGAGTTAAAAAATTAACAACGAATTATATACGTAACACAATGTTTATAGTCGAATAAAATGTGTAGACAGTATTATTATATTTTATATTGTTTAAAAAATATTGACTTTTGATTTATAACTTTGATTTAAATTGTTACTACTTACTTCTTTATGTATTATATCATTTACAAGGTAAAAAAAACAGAAATATATCCCTAAAAATATGTACGGATGGCGTTTTTGTGTAATAACTGATGGGAATATAAAAAGTTCAAACCAGAATATATATTATGAACTCGCAGAAAATGGTACCTATTTTTAAAATAATGATGTCGTGATAACATTTTCAAAACTTCCTTTTCAACAATATTTTAGAAATGTAATAAAAAAAAGTAAGAATATCAAACACCAGATTAAATCAGTGGGTTTAAAACATATTTCATGAATGGTTATACGAAATATATAATGTAATGTATATAGGTACAAACGATAAATGAATATTTCGAATAATAATATCATAAAAGGTTCTTTTCGAACTAAGGTTAATCATATTGAACATCTGAAAAAAAAACATTTTATTTGTATTTTTTTTACTAGATATTTATGAATGTACTCTATAATATCTTATATTAGTAAAAGATTTTACAGTTTAGCTTCAACGAACCGTTACGTTGCCCGGCAGCTTCACCTGCAAATGTAAGACTCGAAAAGGTTACGTTATATATAGCATTATTAAATCTACTGCAACTAGAACTTTTGGATCTCAGGTCAAAAATGTGTAGTCTATGTTTGCCTCTTAATAAAAATAAGCAATCAAGCTTATGTCTTATACTTAAAATTTAGTCTTTTTAAGTGTTTATTCCCGTATGTTACTGATTTATCGGTACGTCTAAATCACCACTATATCTTATAGGTATGTTAGTAACATTTTAAATTAAAAAATCACTGTTCATCTTATCGGCCAGCCATTGCCGGTCCAATTCTGACACACATTTAATACCAACAATATATTTTAGCTCTTGTTGTAATTCGTCATTTTTTCCGATGTAAATTAAACAGTTAAGGCTTAATTGATTAATAAGATAAGTTTTGATGTTCAACACTCAAGTTTATATTATGCTCAACGCAGTGTATATAAATATATATATATTATGATGAATGTAGTGCATCTCAGTTCCTATTTCTTTATAAGGAGGCTATATATATCTATTATGTACATAACCAGTAATAGATTCAATATTTAAATAATTGTTGGGAAAACCATATGAGGGGTATCGCATAAGAATTTCCTTGACATAGGTTACAAAACCCTTTTTCTAAAATTTAAGTGGGCTCAAGAACAAAATATAGGCGCGATGAAATATCGCTTCCTAGGGGAACTCTCACCTTAATATTGTGATACATTGAGATTCATTTTTCTCGTCTTTTAACAAAAAATCTGACTTCTAGATATGATTTAAATATAAGAGGTGGGTAGAAAGGTTTTTAATTTATATAATAGGTCATCGTGCCATACTCTGTGGTATGTTTGGGGTCACGCTAAGAAAAGCACCTGGGCAGAATTTTTTGTTTCTAATGAGGATGAAAATATATAGTCTAGAATCTAATGGATTGTGGTAGGATTGAAAACCTAATTGGGTGTCTTGTATTATTTAATTTTCCAAGACAATGAATGGAAGTCGTTTTAAAAGAAATTTCTCAAATAGTTTGACACATGTTGGTAGAAGGCTGATGAATACGAGTTGACTAAATGTTTTGTTTTTCGATGTGGGCCACTTTTTTAATAAAAATATTCCATTTTGGATTAATATATGATAATCTTAGTATTAAACTAAAGTTAAAAAGAGAATGGATTTGTGAGATAAATAATTCAACATTTTGTTAGTTATTTGATCCAAGGCATTTAGGTATTTTTTTCTAATTTCTTCATTTGATTTTTAATTTTTGCATGAATAATCAGTTTTATTTTACTGATAGTGACTTGGGACGGAGCTGTTTGAAAAGCTACATACCGTTTCTTATTATTCAGGATTAGGATTATGTCGAAATATATCCGCAAGATGATTGCCAAAAACTACAGATTTTTCTTCATTGAATATTGCTAAAGAATTGGTGGTGTGATTTTTTCTTTGACTGATATGTTTGGTTGCTCTGCATATGGATCCATTGTTAAGGCATATTGCAGATGTCATATTTTGTTGGAATTGTTGCGATTCATCTTTGAAGAGCTATTTTTGAGTTAATTGTTAATTTATTGAATGTATGTTTCTCATTTGGGTAACTTATTTGTTGCGATATACATCTAGCACTGTATTTCTCATCTATTGATCATTTAATAAAAGTGTAGGAGGTCCATATACTGATATTTTTGTGATTTAGATAAGTTTTATTGGAAGTTTTCTTGTTTTGTTTTATTTTAAACAATCTTGGGTCGTTGTTAAACATTATTGAGCTGCGTTAGACGAGTCATCATTTGATATCAAATAGTTAAGATATAAATAAACCTAAGTGTTCTATCATTATTCATGAATGTTGTCACTATGGAGAACTATTATTTTCCAGTTGCAAAATTAACATTTAAGATACCTACAACAATGTATGGGTTCTTGAGTCTATAATAAATTGGTACAGTACATAAATTGTTCAATCGTACAAAATACTTTTAAGTCATATTTACCATACATTAAGTGTACCTTTTTTATTTGGTGCATAAGACTAGTATTTTTATAATTGTAGTTTCTCATAACACACAAACTTAATTTATAATAAATTCATAAATCATCAAATATATAAAAGAAACTGATCCAAATCCAATTATGCTCAATGCTTAATGGTATATTATAGCCTCAGTAAAATATATGTTTGAATTTTGTATCATTGGATCAGTCATCTGGAACCCGTTTCAAGTTGGCTTTATAAATAAGTTGAAAAAAGTTCAAAGGCAAAACCTTTGAATGATTTTTTATAAAGTTAGTATTGCAAGAAAATCCATTAAACATCCATAAACATCCATTAAAGCGTGGAAATCCGTCATTTAAGTTCAGGAGGGTGCATATACTAATGTATAAATAATTTGTATACCTATATGTACCAATACTAAAGTAATAAAATTTACTATCCAGAAGTTTTTAAATTTCTAATGTTTAATATCTATTCCCTAGTCAGTTTTGTATTTAATTATATAAAATATGAACATGTGTTAATATTATGTAGTAAAAATAGATAGGTACCTACCGAATTTTTGCAAACAAAAGTTTTTAACCATACTCTTATATTATGAATATGATTAGTTATTGTTGTGATTTCTATTTACCCTTCGAGTGTGTATTAAATTAATCAATTAACTATACAATACATTATGATAATTGTCGTTATTTACAATACGAGCAACGGCATATCGATTATTGAACATACTCAAATCCTTTTTATATGATCAAAATAATATTCTTAAAATAACTTTATTAATATTTAAATTATTTGAAACATTGCTCAATATATTACTTATAAATTTAATGATAATAATAATGGAAATAATAATTTTTATTTGAATTAATATTTAGTATTAAAATATATCTTAGTATCGCATGACGCGTACAGTAAATAGTAATAAATAATAATTAGTGTTTACCAATGTTAAAAATACCATAACGAGTAGGTACAATGAAAACTATGTCTACCTTTGGCCTTAAGAAGCGATCCACGCATGACATGAAATCATATTATTGAATTATATCTCTTGGAATTCATTCCGATAGATAGAACCAACCCCTCTGGCTATTTTATCATCGTGAAGAGACAATTTCGATCCAGTGAGACTTGCAGGCGTTGGGTTTTCATCAACGTCCAACAGTATATTATATTATAGTGCAAAGTGTAATATATATACGGGAAAATATTGTTTAAAATAAATTAAATTATATATAGGTACAATATATTATATTATAATTATATACTCTATTAGTAAATATTATTATTGTATTAGTACCTAGGTTTATTATTAAAAATATGTAAGGCGTGAAAAGAGTTTACCTATGTAAATTATGCCATCATGTATTTTTATAAATGTATAATGTTATAATTTTATTGTTTATGAATATAAAAATTGTATAGAGCTATAATAGTGGCTACTATACGGAACACTAAAATACATTTTAAAAAAGTCATGTGATTGTTTTGTAACAAAACAGTAATTTTCTTGGTAAATGTATACATATATGTGTTTCTAAAATAATATTTTTCGCATAGTTTGAAGCTATTAAAACACTTTTTAAGGACTATATTATATATAAGGATTTATTTTAGGGATTTATAGTAAAATTACATAAAACTTTTATACACATAAGTACTATACTATTTTTTATCATTATCATTTTCAACTATTTTACTGTTTTAAATCACAACCTTTTTACACATTTACGTTTTTAATTTTAAATTCAGAGCAGAATATTATTTTGACATTTTACATGTATATACGAATCGAATTTAAACTTGCAGTTAATAAAGTATAATAAAATATTGAACTGAGATTTTAAATGCTATAAATTATAGATGAACGTTCACCAATAACATTGTACCACACCACTCGTTCGCTCACCCGAAATTAAAACACTTAGGTATACTGTACAATGTCTGTAATTGTGTTGTACGATAGTAATTATGAATGAAAATATTCTGCTTCTATGGTTTTAAAAATATCTGTTATCACTCAAAACTGTACATGTCTTAAAGATTAGTGACGATAAAAATAGTGTTACTTATGTATACATTTTTTTTCTTCAAAAAGTTTGTTGTAATAATTTTTAAATTACGAAGCGAAATAATGTTTCCTAAAACACATAAATTTACCGAGAAAATGACTGTTTTAGTGATAAAAGAACCACCCTGTATTATGTAATATATATTATTATATTCACACATATATTATCATACAGCTATATATCAAACTATACATAAAGGCAGAAACACATACGGAGAACACAATAGCGGTGTCGCCGACAAGCGGCGGCGGCGTCGGTGTTGGTGGACAAGCGCAAGAGCGATTCTATCTCTAATAATCCTTCCGAAAATCTCGTTTAGAGGTTGTTCAACTAGAAGATTCCGCCGCCGGTAACTGCAGCGAAACAACGAAACTAATAATAATATAACAATATTATACATCGGTGGAGCTTAAGTATATAATATACGCGTATTCGAGAGCGCGCCCGAACGCGGTCGATACCGCGTAGGTATATAACATTATGTACCACGCGACCGAGTGGCCCTCGTTACGGTCAATTTTCGACGTCCAATATCCTCTCTCTGGCGATTCAAAAGTTTCTGTTTGATGAACAGAAAACATCAAATATTATTAATTTAATATCAAAAAAAAAAATACCGCGAGATTGCGAATGCACCGTAACTCCGCTCGTGGCATAATGTTTTCATATAATAAATTATATAATATTATATTACTATATTAAGTACCTACCAACAGTGTTCTTCTTGGGTTGATTTCGAAATGATTTTTTTTTTAGTCGTTAGTGATGTTAGTGATAAATTTCAGATCATTCTGTTTCCTTAAATATTCAAATTCATTTTTAATACACTACACGCATACAGACTATTTTTATAGTAGTATAATAATTATATCTCGTATTGAAACTAAAATCCAGTTTCATTTTTAAATTTTTTAAATTTCCTTTTAGAAATTTCTGAAATTGGACAAAATTTTAATAGGTACTGTGCATTTTCCATTTGTCCCATGATTACTTTCTGTTGATATACTTGTCGGCCATACGTCATAATATTATATTATTATATATACGTACTTATTGCCGATTAATGTTTTCCACGGTAACGCGTGTACCTACGTCCTACGACTATATAATAGTATTATGTTAAAGCTCGTTGACTTTAGAAACAAATGAAAAGAAACTGTTTTGTAGTTGAATAATGTTTTAATATACGTACGTTTCGAATTATTATTGTAATTTGTAATCCACTACCGAAATCACCATGTCCGACTGACACGTTGAATAATAACAATACTAACATATATATAATACATATATTGGCACTTGTCTGGACACTTGATTGGATTTAATTAAAATAAAAACAATTACCTACCTGCAGAATAACAAACGTGATTGTTTTGTTAACTAGAATAGGTATTATACATTGTAAGAATTAAAACATTTTTTTTTTGTAATAAAAATGTTGTCTTTTTTTCTAAAACTATTATGATATTATTATGAGATTACCATAATAACTAATAAGTTTGATAATTAACATTGTTCCGTCAACAATTAAATTATATTGTTTGTGAATAATTTTAATTTCAAAGCTTACTGTGTAATTATGGTAAGTATAGTAGGTAATGCAATAATCTTACATACTTACCTCTGATAGTATGTCATTGAACATTGGCTAATTAAATCGAAAACGTGATGCCTGTACAATATTGTGGACAGTCTGTTGTGCTTACTGATTACTGACTGCACTACGATCACAATGATGACGGTATAGGATCGGGACTTCTGGAAATCGGTCTGTTGCCATACAGTGGATCTAAATGTCCAACCTTCCTAAAGGTCGTAGACTCATATAATCCGTAAAGCTAATTTAAATTGCATCCATGACGTTTGGGGTAATCATAAAAATATTTACACTTCCTGAATTATCGAAACTCGATTTTAATAATATGGGATTTAGTTGTAAAATCATTTGCGTTAAGAAAACCATTAAAACGTTTTACTTTCAATTTTTATAAGCTAATTTTTTCCGTTTTCAGTTATTTTTACAAAATTATTCTATGAAGTTACCTTTCAATAAATATATTTTGAGCTATACTAACTAATGAATAACGAAATGTAAGTATGTTATGTATTATTGGAACAGCACATCTTTATCATAAATGATAATTCATACGTAACATGGTACTACTTTATATATTCATTAAAATGAGGAGCTTCGGCCCTCCGAAGATTAGTGCTTTAGAAATAGAATATTTTTTTTAGCTTAAAGGACTGTATTTTGATAATTAAAATACAAGTTATGACCTCCCTCCAGATGTCCATCTATATCATTGATGCCACTTATAGAATATTTTTATTCGTTACATGCGTTCGTTTCATAGCCTCATAAGTAGTAAAGCCCAAGTAAAGGGTCGTAGAATCATACATAGTCAAAAAAAAATTCAAATAGACAAAAATCCACATAACTACAAGATAAACGTATTATTTTTTGTAATTAAGGCTTAAACTAATTCCTGATAAAATTTCTTCACTATAGGCCTTCATGCATGCGTGCTCATGTATTTTTATATCGAACTTAATTTATAATTATTTTTTTGATCGTACAAATTGCATAAATAAATTGAAAAACACTTTATTTTTAAAACTAGACTTTATTGACTGATAACAATAGATTCATAAAAGCGAAACGGTCTGGCTTCAAATAAATATCAGCTTCTATAACTTGTGTTGATAATATACCAGCTTAATTAGCATACTTGAATGGTTTGTTACATTGATATTTTTTTTTCGTTATAACTGATTATTAATAAATGTTAATCAACACGTTTAACAACATAAATAATAATTAATGATAATTATTAGTTATATTTTATATTGTTATTGTTATAATACTATAATAATACCTACGTCCTATACGTCTAAAATGATCTCTCTGAATTTCAAACGCTAAAAATATTTTGCTTGTATATCATGTAAAAGCCAAATAAATATGCATAGGTCATTTTTCTTTAGGATCTTTTATGCACTCTTTACAATCGTCAGAACTGAAAATAAAAGTTTTCAGCTCCTCTGAGAGCATGTCCTTGGGCTGTTTTACGCATTGTTATCTTCTGCGTTGTCTGTTTGTCCCCTGGTATTTTAGAGTTTTAGACGACAGCCACTAAATAAAAATCCGAAATACTTCCAAGTGAATGACCCTATCAAAAAGTGTGTACTGCAATCATAATATATACCTCAAATTCAAATATTTATACTTTCGTATATTTTGGGAATAGGTAGTAAATTTAAACGACACGAAATGACACAACTGACTACTCTCAATATATTTTAAAATACAAAAAATTATTACCATGCAAAAAATCACACTAATAATGGACGCGAGACAATGTAACAATACTTGAAATGTCATATTATTGTATGCGGGGTTGTAATTGAGTTTCACAAAACAATCCATTTTCAAATGGCGGACAATAGTTGAGCAAATTCAATAGGTATATATTTTGTTGTCCATTCAATTAACATATAAAACCGCTTTGCCCATTGGGTATAACATGACAATCGGGATGCTGCTAAAAATTAAAACACATATATTTACAAAAATTTTTAACTAGCATTTGACACGTAAGTTTCAGGTTACGATTCGCTTAATCGTGGCCAAAAGTGAAAATGTGCAATGTGTGACTTTTCATAAAATTAGCTAATTATTTTACAGGTAACATATTTTGATTTTTGGAACCTATAGTTATATTTCTAACCCTTTTATTCTTTGAGATAACCAATTTGAAGATATTCTATATAATTTGTGTAAATCATATATAATTTTAATTTACGTTCCACTTACTCTATACATAAACTGATAAACTCGTATAATAGAAATTTATATTAGTTAAAATGTATTTAAAGAGAACATTTTCTAGGGGTAAATTATTATTGTTGAAGAATGGAAAAATTCTATATTAAAATGATTCGACATATTGTAAGTTGTATGATAGGTGATAAGTTATCAGTAAGCTGTCAGTACTTTAAACGCAAACACGTATTAATAAATCGTTATCTATCATTTATCGAGGTAACAAATGTCCAATATAATATTATATCGACCGTAGATTACGGTCGATTAGTTCAATAATTGGTATTATTTTGTTTACGTACTTTTTGAAACATAGGAAATCGTATACATCGTATAATACAACTATTAATAAATCGTAAATTGTCAAAATATGTAGGGAAAAATGGAATTATTGAGAAATATGTAAAAATATGTACTTATGACAAAATATGTAAAAATATGTAAAATAAAATATAGTTTATTACAATGGAAATCCCTTGAAACGAATTTATCACTTACCTAAATTAATTTATCAAGTCACAGTAAAAATATGTATCTACATATAAATCCGAGCCCTAGTGATAACTAATAAGAATTTGGTATTCTGCATAATTATCTTTAATGGATATTATTACATTAATGTATTGTGTCAATCCTATAACAATATTACATTGTATACTTAATCACAATTAACAATATAGAACACCTGACACCCCAATCGACGAATCTTCATTATTTAAACATATTGTGATTGAGTATAAAAAATATTAAAAAAATATATGTATAAAATAAAAAAATATTATATCATAAATATTAATTGTTCTCTTTAAAACGATTCTGTGTATAGGGAATACGTTCTCTCCATAGACCTTACTCTAGTATGAAGCCTACTATGGTTCTATCTCAAATCAAGCTTTATAAAAAAGTTCCATGTAAATGTATTCACAATTGAACATAGATATAATATATTCAACTCTATACATAGACATTTTTCAAGGTAAAAATAATTGTCGTTGATAATATAATATAATAATGAATAATTTTAATATAGGTACTTTTTAAATTTTTAAATTAAATTTTTTTTTACTTTTTTTACTATGAACTATGATCAAAATACTTAGAATTAAGAATTAAAATACTTTTAAAATTTAACTTTTATTAACAGTTCATTTAAATTTACACTGTCCAGCAGTAGCTATAGGAACTAATTGTACAATACTATAGTATCTTATTAAACTTAATCTATATTTTGTACCCTAATTATTATTAATAATAAATAGTAAATGCTATCTACCACTCTAAGCAACTTTACAACTTGATTTAATGAAATGTATAGTTATTAATTATTTATATTTACAGACATGACGACGGCTCAAATTGAAGCAGAGAATACACAAATGACAAATGACCTTTACCGATTGTTAAAGAAATACACTGGCCTAAGAAATCTTATAAGAGAACTCAAGGTATAAAATACTAAACTTTACAATAATTATTTATAATACAATTTGTTTACAAATTACATTTATGATTTGAGTGTATAATACTATTGAGTGAGTATATGTAACATGCAGTTATAGTAACATATAATATATTAATATAGTATAATATAACATGAAATTAATTCATGGAATTGGCTTTTTAGGCTATTCTGATTTCTGACAGTAATTGGTTTGAAAATCGATAAACACTAGGTAGTTGTTAATTGATTTTACATATTTTGCAAAAAATGTTAACTCAATTTTTTATCACTCTACGTAGTAGGTACCATCTATTACACTGTGTAGTGGCATTAAAAAATAACTTACAGAAGCCCGCCTGTGTCAACCATCGACTCTGGATGCACACACCCACCTCTCACACTCGCCGCAATTGTGCTATTTTGTTACTTGGCGTCTAACTTGGCCGATTTATTTTGCTACAGGTAGAATATGTCAACTCAAAAGTGTACCCGATATTTCCACGCTACAATATACTGAAAGACTTAATAAAGGACATCATGCATCATCAGGAATACATGGAAGTTTGCCACGAAGTTGACGCCGTATAACGCGGGATGGAGAAGGACGACGCAAAATTTTTTTTTTTATACGCACACATATAAATTAAATTTAAAAATGAATAAACACACGGCATTTATTTGAATTTATGACCGACGAACAAAATAAAATCGGAGCTTTGTGTACTAGTTTATAATATATTTTCGTGTGTAAATGTGAGTAAGTGAGTGGTATAATTTGTATATGAGAGCGCGTGTGAGTGTGTGTGTGTGTGTGTGTGTGTGTGTGTGTGTGTGTGTGTGTGTGTGTGTGTGTGTGTGTGTGTGTGTGTGTGTGTGTGTGTGTGTGTGCGTGCGTGTGTGTGTGTGCGTGTGTGTGCGTGTGTGTGCGTGTGTGTGTGTGTGTGTGTGTGTGTGTGTGTGTGTGTGCGCAGGCATGTGCGTGAGTGTGTCTTTTTTTTTATCTGAATCGTGCCAAGTTACATTTTTCCTTCGTACTTTTCGTTATTTAAATAATAATATTATGTTTCCACGAAAATTTGAGGATACCTATGGGTATCGCCACGTTTGCTTTTATCGCATTTTACCATTATCGACGGGAATTTTCTATGTCTCATTGTCGTTTTTTTCCCCGAGAAAAACCAGTCTTACGACGCTTTCCCATATTATTTCCCTTTCCGTCACTGCTATATTCCATTCTATTCATCAATTGATATTCGAATAATATTGATATTATTTATACTGTGTATAAGTCGATTTAAAATATTATACCTACTTATAATGATGACTAATTATTTATACGCGATATATTATATTATATTAACTAACCATGTAATTAAATTATACTAAATTAATTTAAAATTTAAAATTGATAAAGAAAATTGAATTTTTGAAGAAAAAAAAACTTAAGTCTGTTATATACAATCGTATATACCGTGTAAACTCGAAGGCGTTTCGTGGTGTAATCATATATATTATAATATATTATAAGGACAATTTTTTTTTTTTTTTGGAAAACGAAAAACGCTTATTCATAATATTATATAATAATAATAATAATAATATATACCTACTATTATGATACTATGTTGTGATCTTCCGTGCCCCGTTGGACGTTTAAAATTAAATACGCATCACGCATGAATTATGATAATATTATTCTGCAGTCATTGATAACAATTCAACGGCAAGGAGACGGACGTGAACCTACAGGCTTATTGATATAACGATTAGAACACGTTTCCCCCCCCCCCCACGTCCGCGTGACCCCTGTAAATATTGTGAAAAATAGATGAATAATTACGCGCGCTTTTAAATAATATTATGCTTGATCCGTGCGCCAATCGTGTGGTGCGCACGTAATCTTTGTCGAAAAATATGCCTATAGTGAGCTCTATAATAATAATAATAATAGTATTCGAGCGTAAAGTTAACGAAGCAAACCAGACTAATGAGGGGCGCTCGAAAGCCATCGCACAACCTCATCGATAACAATGTTTCTTCCGGCGGACACGTCAACGGTACGATTTTGTTTTTGATTGTGTCGCACTTCAGGAGCAGCTGAGTAGGCCACTAAACTTGCATCAAAAAACGTTGCGAATCTTGTCCGCGGCCGTGTTGTGTGTACTCCAGTGGCCGCGTCGAGTTGAATTCACGATTTGTTAAACATCCGTTCGATACATTATTTTGCTTTTTATGCTGTGGTAGCCAATTGGTTATTGTCTTTCTTTCTCCCGTTCTATTTATATCGGAGATAATGTGCCATTTCAACTATATACCTAGGTATTATAATAAGTATAACTAAAACAAATTTCGCCGGAACATTAAAAAAATTAAACAACTGACAAACCTACAAAATGCATTATAGATATTCTAAAGATAAACTTCTAAAACATAAGCAAAAAAAATACTTAAAAAAAAATATATCATAATTTTATACATTTACTTACTCCCTTAATTCATTCATAGGTATTTTGCAAATATATATCATTATTTGATTTACGACAAAAATATAATTGCATTGTTTTATCATAAATTTATTGATATAATATTAATCATACTATATTTAAGTGTCATCAAATTTTACAAATACGATACTATATATGTTAATATATAAATTGTATACATAAAATTACACATTTATGACACTCATCGCAAATAGTTGGTAATTTTTCTATTAGTTTTTGTTCATATCAAATACAATTAAAACCGTATTGACATTTAAAAAGCTCAATTTACCTTCTTTCCCACTTAAAATAATTTCTTATATTGTGCAAATTAATCATAATCAAAAATCAAATAAATACTGTACACATGCTCACGTACAAACCGTGGTTACTCTATCCTACATTTTGGTGATCTCTATTTTAAATAGCTGAAATTAAGAGAGCCATAGTGTGTGGAATACGTATGAATGTGTAATATTCTTTAATTATTTACCTATATATACACATATTAACATTGGAAAAATTACCCACCAATTATGGATATTGCATGTATTATAAAATTCAACATTCCGACTCGTATGACATTAACCAGTTACATGAAGCCCCCCTTCGATCTATCTATAATAACAAAATATATTATATATTATTAAATAATCATTATCAATCCCTGGTAATAATTAGGTTCATGGGCCATGTTTTTAAAACGAATAATATCGAAGAAATATTGTTATCGACCATAAAAAACATATCGTTTTTCTTTTTAATGTTAAAAAAAAAATTCCAAACGTAATAAAACCCCACACATACCACCACCGTTGTTCTATTCGACGTAATTCCAAAAAAAAAAAAAAAAAGAATAATAATAAATAATAACAACATTTGTTTTAAAATAATTAATTATTATGTTATTACCTACTATTATTATAATATTGAGTTTGTACACGAATTTTTGTTAATATTTATTATTTTATAACTTTTATTATATTATTTACTTAACACGACTGTTATTGTTGATTATATTGATAATATGATATTATTATGCTTTACTTCTGAAATGTACTCGTATATCGTATTTGCCATTTGGTACGTAACATATAATAACTAAGCAAGTAGAACTATATATTGTATAATAAGTAAATAAATTGTAAACGTGGTGATTTTTCTTACGTTGAAGTAAGAAAATCCCACTTAGTAATTCCTTTGTTTTATTTCGGTTGTGCCTATATAGAATATAATATAGTTTAGTATTAATCTAGTCGAACAATCTTGTTTAACACGTAATTAGTTGTTTAGCATAACATTATTATCTGCTGGAGCTATTGATTATTGTTGTTTATATTGTTAAGTTTTCTTAATTTATACTACCATACGTCTAGCAGTAATAATAATAATAATAATAATATTAATAACTTATACTAATACTAATAAATGATAATACCTATAATAGTGATTCGATTAAACTGATACATATTGTTATAGAGTGAATATTCATTATAAGTACTTATTAAGGAGCTGTAGGAATTTGGTTATTTTGTCATTTTCGTTTCGGACCAAATTATTTTATAACTATAATCATCGTCTTTTTTGTTTTAATCGAGACAATAACTTTGAACGACACAAGCCGAATACATTTTACAATCAATTGATCTATCCGTATACATGTTAAAATGAGTTACGAGTAACGACCCAAAAAAATGACGTCACTAAAAAAAAAAATTAGCAATAATAACAGAAGCGTCTTTTACATAGGTTATGCATTGCATACTGCCAAGATTGACATAATATTATGCTTCTGTGTTTTTTTACTTTTCGGTATTTATTTTGAACAGATTTCTTACATTAATTTCAATGGCGTCATTTATTGGTACCTAATACTAAATACCAACTTCACTTTTTCCAATAATGGTTGAACCATAATCCTTTTAAGACAAGATAATATACCTACTATTGAAAAGATAAACATAATAATATATTATTTTACTATTATATAATATAATATAAATAATAGGTACATTTATACAATTAGGTGCCTTTCTAGTACGCTCGTGACACAGTATTTTTTTCTATTTAAATAATGAGCTTAGTAACATGTAAATAAGCTTCATAAGCTAATAAACTTTACAGGAACATTAATAAGTATTCATTTTTTTATTAAATAAATTATGCTATTATGAAATTTAAAAAAAAATTATAAATTTGTCGTCTTCGTCGCGCGTTAATTGATTTTTACGTTCTAACATACCTTAACATAATATAAAATAATTGCCATTGTATTTACTATTTATATCTAAAATGAAATCTATTGAAATTAGTAAAGATAACAAAGATTATTAACAAATAACCATGTTGGTCTGCATGTTTACATTAATAATGTAATATTTATCTGGTAATAATAAAATCAATGTTAATCATTATTTTTAGTCTGTCTCTTTTATCCTTGTTCTTATTGTGATTTTTTGGCGATTTGCTAATATTATTATATTTTACGTTTAATATTATTATCATAATATATTATTAATTTATGTATACATATATTATATAGGTATATATAAATAATTATTAAATATATATATAAATAATGCATATTTTAAAATAATAAATAACATTTGAGTTTTATACATTTACCCGAAATAAATTAACGCTGTTGATAATACCATGTTGTTGATTTATTTATTCATTATATATGTATTTGTAATATTATACTAAATACAAAATAGTTATGTTCTCATATTCATAAAACTACGGTTAGCTAATATGCAAATAATTTTAAAAATAATTTAAATAATATGTGGTGCCCCGTGAAATGCAATTTATAATATTATAAGATCACATTGTAATGTGTTTAATTAACAATCATTAGTCATTAGTCATTATTTAATATCTATACAGCAATTATTAAGAATTCTATAGAACAAAGATAAATTTAAAAATAATTGTTCTAGCGTTTATTTTATTAAAATGACCATACTTACTATACTTAGGTAACTATAGTATCTCACTATAATATTTCATCTTCAATACATTTTTTTTTTAAATTTATTATTTTTGTTATAGGATTACCTATGAACAATAAATTATGACTGTATGTGAGAACTTAAAATAAAAACTTTTGTTTTACATTTTAAAAACAAAAAATAAATGAGACAATTTCAGTAAATAATTTTAAAGTTAAGTGTCTTATTTTCTTTTAATTATCTTATCATTTGTAGTTAGGTACGATTTAAAGTAGGTATAGACAAAAAGCTAGATGAGTATCCATAATATGTTAATATTTTTAGTGAAATAACAGTGTATGTGATTAATTATTACATATACTATTCATAGGTATTTACTACATTCAGATAAAAATGTTAATAGTTTGCCTTTAAACGTAAGCTAACTAAACTATTATTAATTGTTGTTTGTGTGATTAACATAATATCAAACTTTCAAAAAAAATAAACTGTTAGAACTCATGTAGAACATATTATTAGGTATAATTATATTTGACTAAATTACTTAAATAATACATTTTTCAGTTTATAAAAGTTGGAAGTACTTATACATATTATATGAATTAATATTAAATTAAGTATTGAACCAACTTAGCTTCTTCGACCATCACGAATTTTAAATTGTCTCAACTATTACAGTGTATACAATTATAATTTGATCACCACAAAATTGTTGTAATGGATTTTAAAACACTAAACATCTAAACAACCACTTGTAAACTAAATGCATTAATATTTAAAAACAAAGTAGATAATATAACCTTTTATATTTTATCTAGTTTTTTTTGTACTTGCTGGTCAAATCTAACTACATCATTCCTCTTTTAATAAAATAAATGCCTTATTCAGCAATGTATTTCAATATATTGTGTTAGGTACAGGTTTATTTTACGTCTTCGTCTATATTATACTTTACACAAAATAATAATATTATCCGTCACAGTTAATAACATGAAGTCATTATTTTCGTTTACATCGAGTAGGTACCGAGAAATTACATAGAAAATATATATTATTATAATGTTATAAACATAATATTAAAAAAAAAATCAGTTTTAAGTACTAAACATTATTACGTGATGTTTTCGACTTTTTATAAAGTATAATATTTTACGATATGATAAATATTTAATTAAAATATTTTGCTGGCACCCTTAATCATATTACAATATTTTGTTTCCAAACAAAAATGTCTAAACAACAGCTGTGTATTCATCTACAAAAACTATTTTTATAATTTATTTACATTTGTAACGACCATTGTTTTGAAAACGTTCTCTGATAAGAATAATTAAACATCATTTAACCTAAATAAGTTTTTGATTTGTATACTCTTCTATTTCAGTTATCTTGTATAACAGCGAACATAATATAATATGCACAACAATTTGCAATTATGAAAGTTTAAAATATATCATAACACATTATAGACGTTTTTACTTTTTTTTAATTATTCCATTTTTTACGTAGGTATTTCTGATATCATATAGATAATATGCATGAAAAATACATTTTAATATCTATTATGTAATAATTCTTTATATATTATTATACAAATATTGGTCCGCACCGTAAACAAACTTTTTGTAGTTTTTCAATGTTACATTAATAATTATTGCACACATTATATTAAATACAACAATATTATAGGCACCTATCACCATTTGCATGTGACGGAGATTGCTGATCATCGAACGTCATCGTGTTACTTTATACGCGAATGCAAAATATAATTAACAAATAACGAGCTGCAACGACTTCACGCGAATTTTATATTAATTATTATTAATTTTAAATTAGACGGTATTCGGTGAAATTGTTGGATTGGAATTTTATAAATCTAGTTGGTATAGTCGGTAAATGTACTGTCGATTTGATGTGATTATTATAAACCTGTAAATTAACTCTAAAAACCAGAAATTACAATTATTTATAATCACAGTTTTACTTAAAGATTCATAAAAATAAATATGCCTATATGCTTCTAGTATCTATACACCATCAAATTGTTCCTAAACACGGAACTGCTTGATGTAAAAAGTTGCATTTTATTAGATCCGTGGATTCATCATATTGACGTATAATATAATATCTATAATTTATATTCTATGGCAATTGTCAAAATCGATGCGAATGACATGGTCGATGAAACATTTTAGTATTTTATTAAACGAAACTGACATGAACAAAAAAAATACTGCGTTTCGTATGGTGTTATTTTTCACAAATTACAAAATTTTCAGATATGTATCTTGAGCGTTTTCAGAGTAATGTCGTAGCTTAGTGTACACGTCACGGATTCCGACGAATGCCGAAAGAATCGATGTTTAAATGTAAGTTTGTTTTTTATTTATTTGATTTTCAAATTTACTTCTAAAAGTTAAATTAAATATTTAATGTCACTAAAAATGTGCTATCCAAGTGTTGTAGACGAATATTTTAGTTCCTAGTTCGAATAATATAAACGCCGTAATCGTTTATTATATATAGTTAATATATGTTTCGGTGTCAATTTAGTACGCCGATTTGCTAGAATGTTATTCTGACTCAGAAGATACAATTTTAATTTAATGATGTCAATTGTTTTCCCAATCCATTGTTATAAGTTATAGATAACTATTAACTTAGTGTAACATACTTAACTACTAATATTCACCTAATATATCTATATTTAAATAACGTAGTACATCATACACGTATGCGTTACCTATATTGTTTCCTTAAGAATACAACATTAATTATTATTTTTTTTTTCATATATAGGTAGGTACATTACAAAACTCTAATTTATTGTAATCAGATTTATTTTTATTTTCTTCAATACAATGTATCAACAATTATTAATTAATATCTACCTATAATTGATTGAAATAAAATAAACTTTAAACTTAAAGATTTAAATTTTAATTATAGACTTTAATAAATAATATTGTGTTTAAAGTACCTGCCTATAATTTATTTTA
>JANEHU010004188.1:0-12352 GCA_027563435.1 Nasonovia ribisnigri | reverse complement strand
TTGGTGATCTCTATTTTAAATAGCTGAAATTAAGAGAGCCATAGTGTGTGGAATACGTATGAATGTGTAATATTCTTTAATTATTTACCTATATATACACATATTAACATTGGAAAAATTACCCACCAATTATGGATATTGCATGTATTATAAAATTCAACATTCCGACTCGTATGACATTAACCAGTTACATGAAGCCCCCCTTCGATCTATCTATAATAACAAAATATATTATATATTATTAAATAATCATTATCAATCCCTGGTAATAATTAGGTTCATGGGCCATGTTTTTAAAACGAATAATATCGAAGAAATATTGTTATCGACCATAAAAAACATATCGTTTTTCTTTTTAATGTTAAAAAAAAAATTCCAAACGTAATAAAACCCCACACATACCACCACCGTTGTTCTATTCGACGTAATTCCAAAAAAAAAAAAAAAAAGAATAATAATAAATAATAACAACATTTGTTTTAAAATAATTAATTATTATGTTATTACCTACTATTATTATAATATTGAGTTTGTACACGAATTTTTGTTAATATTTATTATTTTATAACTTTTATTATATTATTTACTTAACACGACTGTTATTGTTGATTATATTGATAATATGATATTATTATGCTTTACTTCTGAAATGTACTCGTATATCGTATTTGCCATTTGGTACGTAACATATAATAACTAAGCAAGTAGAACTATATATTGTATAATAAGTAAATAAATTGTAAACGTGGTGATTTTTCTTACGTTGAAGTAAGAAAATCCCACTTAGTAATTCCTTTGTTTTATTTCGGTTGTGCCTATATAGAATATAATATAGTTTAGTATTAATCTAGTCGAACAATCTTGTTTAACACGTAATTAGTTGTTTAGCATAACATTATTATCTGCTGGAGCTATTGATTATTGTTGTTTATATTGTTAAGTTTTCTTAATTTATACTACCATACGTCTAGCAGTAATAATAATAATAATAATAATATTAATAACTTATACTAATACTAATAAATGATAATACCTATAATAGTGATTCGATTAAACTGATACATATTGTTATAGAGTGAATATTCATTATAAGTACTTATTAAGGAGCTGTAGGAATTTGGTTATTTTGTCATTTTCGTTTCGGACCAAATTATTTTATAACTATAATCATCGTCTTTTTTGTTTTAATCGAGACAATAACTTTGAACGACACAAGCCGAATACATTTTACAATCAATTGATCTATCCGTATACATGTTAAAATGAGTTACGAGTAACGACCCAAAAAAATGACGTCACTAAAAAAAAAAATTAGCAATAATAACAGAAGCGTCTTTTACATAGGTTATGCATTGCATACTGCCAAGATTGACATAATATTATGCTTCTGTGTTTTTTTACTTTTCGGTATTTATTTTGAACAGATTTCTTACATTAATTTCAATGGCGTCATTTATTGGTACCTAATACTAAATACCAACTTCACTTTTTCCAATAATGGTTGAACCATAATCCTTTTAAGACAAGATAATATACCTACTATTGAAAAGATAAACATAATAATATATTATTTTACTATTATATAATATAATATAAATAATAGGTACATTTATACAATTAGGTGCCTTTCTAGTACGCTCGTGACACAGTATTTTTTTCTATTTAAATAATGAGCTTAGTAACATGTAAATAAGCTTCATAAGCTAATAAACTTTACAGGAACATTAATAAGTATTCATTTTTTTATTAAATAAATTATGCTATTATGAAATTTAAAAAAAAATTATAAATTTGTCGTCTTCGTCGCGCGTTAATTGATTTTTACGTTCTAACATACCTTAACATAATATAAAATAATTGCCATTGTATTTACTATTTATATCTAAAATGAAATCTATTGAAATTAGTAAAGATAACAAAGATTATTAACAAATAACCATGTTGGTCTGCATGTTTACATTAATAATGTAATATTTATCTGGTAATAATAAAATCAATGTTAATCATTATTTTTAGTCTGTCTCTTTTATCCTTGTTCTTATTGTGATTTTTTGGCGATTTGCTAATATTATTATATTTTACGTTTAATATTATTATCATAATATATTATTAATTTATGTATACATATATTATATAGGTATATATAAATAATTATTAAATATATATATAAATAATGCATATTTTAAAATAATAAATAACATTTGAGTTTTATACATTTACCCGAAATAAATTAACGCTGTTGATAATACCATGTTGTTGATTTATTTATTCATTATATATGTATTTGTAATATTATACTAAATACAAAATAGTTATGTTCTCATATTCATAAAACTACGGTTAGCTAATATGCAAATAATTTTAAAAATAATTTAAATAATATGTGGTGCCCCGTGAAATGCAATTTATAATATTATAAGATCACATTGTAATGTGTTTAATTAACAATCATTAGTCATTAGTCATTATTTAATATCTATACAGCAATTATTAAGAATTCTATAGAACAAAGATAAATTTAAAAATAATTGTTCTAGCGTTTATTTTATTAAAATGACCATACTTACTATACTTAGGTAACTATAGTATCTCACTATAATATTTCATCTTCAATACATTTTTTTTTTAAATTTATTATTTTTGTTATAGGATTACCTATGAACAATAAATTATGACTGTATGTGAGAACTTAAAATAAAAACTTTTGTTTTACATTTTAAAAACAAAAAATAAATGAGACAATTTCAGTAAATAATTTTAAAGTTAAGTGTCTTATTTTCTTTTAATTATCTTATCATTTGTAGTTAGGTACGATTTAAAGTAGGTATAGACAAAAAGCTAGATGAGTATCCATAATATGTTAATATTTTTAGTGAAATAACAGTGTATGTGATTAATTATTACATATACTATTCATAGGTATTTACTACATTCAGATAAAAATGTTAATAGTTTGCCTTTAAACGTAAGCTAACTAAACTATTATTAATTGTTGTTTGTGTGATTAACATAATATCAAACTTTCAAAAAAAATAAACTGTTAGAACTCATGTAGAACATATTATTAGGTATAATTATATTTGACTAAATTACTTAAATAATACATTTTTCAGTTTATAAAAGTTGGAAGTACTTATACATATTATATGAATTAATATTAAATTAAGTATTGAACCAACTTAGCTTCTTCGACCATCACGAATTTTAAATTGTCTCAACTATTACAGTGTATACAATTATAATTTGATCACCACAAAATTGTTGTAATGGATTTTAAAACACTAAACATCTAAACAACCACTTGTAAACTAAATGCATTAATATTTAAAAACAAAGTAGATAATATAACCTTTTATATTTTATCTAGTTTTTTTTGTACTTGCTGGTCAAATCTAACTACATCATTCCTCTTTTAATAAAATAAATGCCTTATTCAGCAATGTATTTCAATATATTGTGTTAGGTACAGGTTTATTTTACGTCTTCGTCTATATTATACTTTACACAAAATAATAATATTATCCGTCACAGTTAATAACATGAAGTCATTATTTTCGTTTACATCGAGTAGGTACCGAGAAATTACATAGAAAATATATATTATTATAATGTTATAAACATAATATTAAAAAAAAAATCAGTTTTAAGTACTAAACATTATTACGTGATGTTTTCGACTTTTTATAAAGTATAATATTTTACGATATGATAAATATTTAATTAAAATATTTTGCTGGCACCCTTAATCATATTACAATATTTTGTTTCCAAACAAAAATGTCTAAACAACAGCTGTGTATTCATCTACAAAAACTATTTTTATAATTTATTTACATTTGTAACGACCATTGTTTTGAAAACGTTCTCTGATAAGAATAATTAAACATCATTTAACCTAAATAAGTTTTTGATTTGTATACTCTTCTATTTCAGTTATCTTGTATAACAGCGAACATAATATAATATGCACAACAATTTGCAATTATGAAAGTTTAAAATATATCATAACACATTATAGACGTTTTTACTTTTTTTTAATTATTCCATTTTTTACGTAGGTATTTCTGATATCATATAGATAATATGCATGAAAAATACATTTTAATATCTATTATGTAATAATTCTTTATATATTATTATACAAATATTGGTCCGCACCGTAAACAAACTTTTTGTAGTTTTTCAATGTTACATTAATAATTATTGCACACATTATATTAAATACAACAATATTATAGGCACCTATCACCATTTGCATGTGACGGAGATTGCTGATCATCGAACGTCATCGTGTTACTTTATACGCGAATGCAAAATATAATTAACAAATAACGAGCTGCAACGACTTCACGCGAATTTTATATTAATTATTATTAATTTTAAATTAGACGGTATTCGGTGAAATTGTTGGATTGGAATTTTATAAATCTAGTTGGTATAGTCGGTAAATGTACTGTCGATTTGATGTGATTATTATAAACCTGTAAATTAACTCTAAAAACCAGAAATTACAATTATTTATAATCACAGTTTTACTTAAAGATTCATAAAAATAAATATGCCTATATGCTTCTAGTATCTATACACCATCAAATTGTTCCTAAACACGGAACTGCTTGATGTAAAAAGTTGCATTTTATTAGATCCGTGGATTCATCATATTGACGTATAATATAATATCTATAATTTATATTCTATGGCAATTGTCAAAATCGATGCGAATGACATGGTCGATGAAACATTTTAGTATTTTATTAAACGAAACTGACATGAACAAAAAAAAATACTGCGTTTCGTATGGTGTTATTTTTCACAAATTACAAAATTTTCAGATATGTATCTTGAGCGTTTTCAGAGTAATGTCGTAGCTTAGTGTACACGTCACGGATTCCGACGAATGCCGAAAGAATCGATGTTTAAATGTAAGTTTGTTTTTTATTTATTTGATTTTCAAATTTACTTCTAAAAGTTAAATTAAATATTTAATGTCACTAAAAATGTGCTATCCAAGTGTTGTAGACGAATATTTTAGTTCTAGTTCGAATAATATAAACGCCGTAATCGTTTATTATATATAGTTAATATATGTTTCGGTGTCAATTTAGTACGCCGATTTGCTAGAATGTTATTCTGACTCAGAAGATACAATTTTAAT
This sequence comes from Nasonovia ribisnigri, assembly GCA_027563435.1. Taxonomy (NCBI): domain Eukaryota; kingdom Metazoa; phylum Arthropoda; class Insecta; order Hemiptera; family Aphididae; genus Nasonovia; species Nasonovia ribisnigri. The sequence goes on along the minus strand of JANEHU010004188.1, from coordinate 7,197 downwards.
TTAATGATGTCAATTGTTTTCCCAATCCATTGTTATAAGTTATAGATAACTATTAACTTAGTGTAACATACTTAACTACTAATATTCACCTAATATATCTATATTTAAATAACGTAGTACATCATACACGTATGCGTTACCTATATTGTTTCCTTAAGAATACAACATTAATTATTATTTTTTTTTTCATATATAGGTAGGTACATTACAAAACTCTAATTTATTGAAATCAGATTTATTTTTATTTTCTTCAATACAATGTATCAACAATTATTAATTAATATCTACCTATAATTGATTGAAATAAAATAAACTTTAAACTTAAAGATTTAAATTTAAATTATAGACTTTAATAAATAATATTGTGTTTAAAGTACCTACCTATAATTTATTTTACGATTAGGCATGTGTACAGTACCTTTAACAGCCAGTAACTTAAATTCATTATTCCAAAATATTAAATTTAAATATGTCATCGTGTATATAAATTATAATGATATACCTACTCTAAAGATTTTATATATCTACGAATATTATTTTTAAATTACAACAAAATAACTAAATTTGTTATTCTTGGAACTATATATAAGAATCTTTGTTTATTGCAAAAAAAGTTGAATATCTTAACAACTTAGCAGTTTGATAAATCTTTAAATGGAACTTTAAATACTTATAAAAAAAAAATCGTCCCTACTGATATTTATTATTTCTCAACTGTTATTATAACTTCTTGTATTACATTGTCATATGGCAAACAAAGAAAATGTTGTACGAATATCTGACTACAAAATATTATGCAAATGTCGAAATTATGATGAATTTTTTAAAAATTTGAACTTTTAAAGCCTGTATAAAAAGTCCGATAAGTATTATCAATCACAAAGATTTGTGTAAATGTAAAAGAATATGATATGATTTATCAATAGAGTGTAGACCGTATACTTACTTTTTTTTTTTTTTTTATTGAGCTTAAGTCCTGTAATTATGGCCATTATACCCACGGTTAGTTGAAACACGTTTTTGTATGAGTGGCAAGGACTCGTTGCTAAAAATCCCGGCTGGTCACCCATCCGGGAACTAGCAACGCCGGCCGATACGTACACTCAGAGCGTTTCCGCAATTGACTGTACACACCGCGCCATACCAAACCATTAGACCGTATACTCTATAGGTAGGTACCGAGTATATAAGTTCTATGGATTTATCATATTAAATCGTCTATGGCAATCGCCAATTGTCGACATTCGTCGGAGACGATTAACGATTCTAATAATTTCAGTGAACAAAAAAAATAAAATAAGCCAACAATAGACAGTACGTTAAACATAATGTTATCATCTTAAAATATAACTTATTTTATTTATAACACGAACCCTCACATTTTGTTACGTTCAGTTTATTTTCATTAAATATTCGATACTTTACAGTTTTAGTTCTGAGCGAGATGAAGACGGATGAAGATAGCCGTTTCTTCAGGACCGGTGAATATATTGTACGTCTGCACTGTTAGGTTTCACCGAAAGAGTCGATGTTTACGCGTAAGTTTGTTTTCATATTATTTTGGGGTTTAAATTTACTTATAAGAGTTAAATTAAATATTTATTTCTACGTATTAAATGCCAAAAGTATAAATATAAATTAAATTAAGAATAATTAAAACACATTTTGTGAAAGGAACAAGATTACTCTTAACATTCGATGGTCGAAATTATGACGAATTTTGAAGAAATTTTAACTTTAAATGTCTATAAAAAATTCGTTCCAATGTATTTTTAATATTTTTAAATTGCTATTGTATAATATATCAAGAGCCCTGTATAAAATTTTCATGATTTTTTGCCCGAAAAATAAAAATAGGTGTATAGAAATGCTAATATAAATACATTCAGTGAAGTTTTATAAGTATCTACAGTTATTCATTTTTGAATTACAACAAAATTAGATAATATCGCTACATGAGAAATCGAGTGAATATCCAATGTGGTAAAAATATAAGTTCAAACGCTCATTTGACTTGGTATCTATTGTTTTTTTTTTGTTTTTTGATAAACTTAACAAAACTTATGAGAAATCATGTGTTACATTTTCAAATCTTAGATTTAAAAAGTAAATTTTTTATGAATTTCTATCTAAAAATAGTTTGCACATTGTCGTGATTTTTACGTATTTTGTCAATATTTAAACTTTAAATGGTTATAAAAAAAATTTGTGACAACAGATTTTAATATTTTTCATATTATATTAATGTAACAATATATTAAGAGCCTTGTATTAAATTTTCAAGTTTTTTACCCCACAAATAAAGTTTTATAGAAATATATAGAAAAAGAACCTAAAAAAATTGGAAAATGAAAATGTCCGGTAACAGCTCAAAATATATCAGAATATTTTGAAAATGCTAGGGTGTGTAGAAAATATAAGCACAATAGTATACAAAAATACGTATATAAGCATTCGGTCAAAATGTCATGTATATACAGTCATTTCTTTTAGAGTTATTTCAAAAACCAAAATCGATTTGGTCAAAAATCGGTTTTTCGTAAAAATTGCCGTTTTTCCTTAAATTTGTCATTTGTTTCTCTCGGCGCTCATGAAAACTACTGGGAAATTTTTACCCCTCAAAGTACCAACAAGATTCACTTTCCTATCAGAAAAGCTACTACTCAATATATAATATGTGTAACGTGTAGGTCATAAGAATATTGTTGAACATTTTACTGCAGGCTACATGTTATTTCAGAGATGGTATTCGTCAGTGAAAATTTGCCAACTAGGAATAATAATGTATTATTATAAGCAGATGAATAGCGTGTAAACGTTGCAGTATTTCGAAGACTAAGTTGTATATCAGATTTTGGTTCGAACACATGGTATGTACCTATTTATTTTTTCAGTAGTTTTCTTTTTTATCAGGTATTGTTCATTGATCAGGGTGTGTATTGCCCTCAATTTTTTAAATTATTTTTATTTTAACTACTGGTATAATAACACTATTCCAGCCATGAATAAAGTCGTGATAAAAATTAGGAAATTAGTCAGGTACGATATTTTTAAGTGTAGGTTAGTGGAGTGAGAATAGCAGTTGCGAGAGGTTGTGAAAGAGTTGTGAGAGAGGTTATGAGAGAGGTTGTGAGAGAGGTGATGAGAGCGGTTGTGAGAGAGGTTTTGAGAGAGATTGTGAGACAGGTAGTGAGACAAGTTGTGAGAGAAGTTTTGAGAGAGGTTGTGAGAGAGGTTTTGAGAGAGGTTGTGAGAGAGGTTTTGAGAGAGATTGTGAGACAGGTAGTGAGACAAGTTGTAAGAGAGGTTGTGATAGAGATTGTGAGGAGGTTTTGAGAGAGGTTGAGAGAGTTATAAATGTTGGGGGAAAGAGAGGGGTGAGAGGAGAGAATAATATTTAAATATTATCTTTCATTGTTATGTTTACAATATTGAATACATATATAGTTAGTAGGAAATGATCATTGGAAACCTTGCGAGTTGTGATGGAAGTCGTCAATCATCACTATAGCGTCAACTAACCATATAAGTTTATCTAACTTACCTTCTTATGAGATAGGATAGAATAAAAAGATCGGTTGCCGGTTAGGATGTCAGCGCACTATTCCATATTTGACCCACGCACAAACAAACAAAATAATAATAATAATAATAAGTTATGTCTAGGTAGTAAAAAAATAAAAAAATAAAAATTTAACAAATATTTAAATATTTGAAGTACTAAAATATGCAAAATATGAACTACAAACAAAAATTCATAAAATAAATAAGAAAAATTCAGACATGACGTACAAAAAAATAATTTTTAAGTTAAGTCAAGGTAATAAAAATTTTTAAAAAAAGTTTATGAAATAATTAATATCAAAGTATAACAAAATGCAAAATATTCAATTAAAAAAAATGCAAAAATTATTATAAAAATCCAAAGACAGACAAGAAAATAATAATTTAAGTTTAATCAATAATCAAATGTATGATTTATTAATACTTAAATTATCAAAATATGTGAAATATTCAATATATTATATAATACAAAAAAATTAAATTAAAAATAAACTTTAATCCCGGCCACTGGGAAAAAAAATAATCAACGGTGAAAGAATTATATAATATTAAAATTGGGTAATGGTTAAATTGTGTAAAAAAAATAATAAGTAATATAAAAGTAGTGAAAAAATTAAAATAAAAGTTTAATACCTTAAGTATCACAAAATGTAAAATATCCACTAGGTACAGAAAAAGCATACAATTCTAAGAAAAATCAAGAGAAAAAAAAAAAAAAAAGTTTATGATTTGTTAATACTTTAAGTTATAAAGTTTAAAAAATATCCAATACCAAAATAATAATTTAAAATTATAAGAGAAATCTAAAGGCACACAAAAAAAATAATAATAATTAAGTATAATTAATAAAGAAATGTAAAAAAAAAAAAATTTTTAATTATCACAATATGCAAAATATTCAAAATATATAATAAAAAAAAATAATATTTAATTCCAGCACTGGAAAAAATAATAATTCATTAGTGAAAGAGTTATATAATACTAAAGTTGGGTAATGGTTAAATTCAATCTAAGAACACTCACCCAGTGACGGTTCTTGCGCACGGCTAGGCTGTGTGAGCATTAATAGTCGAAAAAATGAAAATAGTTGTGGGGGAGGCTATTACAAGTTTTGGCATGCTAAGCCTCTCTTAGCCACCCCCTAGTTGTGCGTGGGTCAGAGAGAGAAATAAGTGGTGGGCAAAAATCAGACATCCTATTAAGTGTCATCAAGTTGATGAAGCTGTTGATTGTTGACATTTAACATTAACTGTGGTCGGTATGATTGGAAGTAAATATAATTACTAATAAGTAATGATGATGAGTAGTGGAAACCAGAGTACATTGAGACGCATATTAGTAAAGATGTAGTAATAATAGAGATCTCCCAAAATAATATGTACAAAAAGTTCAAACATTAAAACCAACTTTATAAAATATTTATTTATGAAAAAATATATTACTGAAATTAATATTATTATAAATTATATAAAACCATGAACTATTGACTTATTTTAGCATGTCCCATGTCTCACTGTCCATAATATAGGTAATTCAATATTTTTCGCTTAATAATTTCTGTTAAAATACTAGGAAAATGTAATAAGTATAATTGCTAAATTTGAGCTTTTACTTATAATATATTCATAAAAAATTATAATGGAAGGCTAGGCACCGTTATTTCACATAAAATAGGTACATTTGGAGTTTAATTTAACTAATATAATATTCTAGTTTTGATTGGCTGAGTGTAACTATTGTCTATTTGTAGGCTTAGGTACACTAAATCAAAATCAATAATATTGGCGAGAAGTACTATCTGGAGTGGTGGTGAATCTTTTCACGAAACAAGTCTCTGTTTTTAATTTTTAATTAAGGTAATATTGACTTATTAAAGTTGATGAAGAATATATATAATGACAATATTATGTTACTGCACAGTTCACACAGTCTCTCTTTCAAATTATGCCGTCTGCAAGATATTAATCTTTAGTATTTAAATTGATTGAGAATTTCACATTTATCGAAAAAGAGACGTATCCGGTCACCTTATTAGGTCGAGCTGTCAAGCGACTGTTATCTATAAAAAAAAATAAAGTGGTGCGAGGCCACGCTCGAAACAAAGAAACGCTCTGAGTGTACTTATCGGCCGGTATTGCTAGCTCCCGGATGGGTGACCACCTGGGATTTTTAGCAACAAATCCTTGCCATACATAAACACAATTATTTTAAACAATCTTTTCTCAACCATATAAACAACCTACAAAAAACAAATAAGGTTAATGCCCATAATTCAAAATTATTAGGTAAATATATGTCATATACTTTAGTCACAATCTTGTGCAAACGATATCGTCTTCTATTTTCCCTAACTGTACAAATGCTAAAAATCAATGAAATCAGAAATATTGTTACAAAAGAGAGACCGTCGTGACTTGATTTATAATTTTGTCATAATTTTTTCTATTGAGAATCTGGGCTTTTAATATCAGAGGATGGAGAAAGAGATGCGCTTTTGTATCATAAGTAGAAATATTTGTTCACGCTGTGTGACCAAAACCACCCTCCAGAGAATGCTTCAATATTGGTCTAAAATAAAATTATTGGAAATACGTTATAAAGTTGCTCCAAATCTCAAAACTTTCCTTGATGATTAAATGATCAGCTGAAATTAATACCCACTTGTGAGACGGAGACGATACATGCTGATAAATAATTATTATAATTATGACTTTTCCGTCATCCCCCGCCCAGGCATAGCAGAAACCTTCGGGTGCCCAATCAAAATTCTGCCAAAAAAAATAAATAAAAAATAATGACTTTTACAATATTTACATCCAATCATACTTTCAAGTTGTGATCACAGTTATTGTGTCAACCTTAGATCATATACCATGAATGGCCCTTATCCCGATAATGTGTAGCACATATTAGCGACAATGGTCTCTGACTAAATATATATTGAATTGATATCGATCAAAAAAAATGTCAGAGACCTACGAGTATACCTACCTTATATGTGCTTCAAATTGTTTACAAAGGTAAACTGGGCATGGTATATGATCTAAGGTGTTCTAAGGAGTCAATAATCAACGGCTCAACTTGATAAAAAAACACTCAAGTTCGGCAACCAACTCAGGATCTTTTTATTCAAAGTGTCCTAATAAGTCATAAGGAGGTTAGTTAGGTAAACCTATGGTTAGTTAAAGCTATGGCGATGATAGACGGCTGTCATCACTGGTCGTGAGCTTTGCAATGTTCTTATCCTACTAACTATTAAGGTATTCGATATTAAACACATAACAATGAAAGAAAATATTTAAATATTATTCGTGAGGCTGGGTTAGGATAGGCATGGGTAGGGTAAAATATTAGAACCTAACTAATCATCATAATTTTTAACCACGGTGTAAAGGGCGACCGAGTAGTGTTGTACCAGTATAATTAAAAACTTTAAATACCGCCAATCCTAATTAATTATTTCTTTAACACGAAATATTATAAAAATTAATTTTAATATATTATAACAAAATATAAGTATAAAAATTAATTAGGATCAACGGTATTTGGGATGTTTTTGACATTTTAATTTTTTTCTATATTTAATTTTCTTACTCCTTAAAAAGTATTTGCCTGCGGGCTCCACTTTCCTCT
>JANEHU010004187.1:0-88112 GCA_027563435.1 Nasonovia ribisnigri | reverse complement strand
GTTTGAAGTTTATTGTGAAGCACTTCCTCGGATTTAAGGTACTTTATTTTATAAATATCATACAAGAGTTAAACTCTTTTTATTTTAATATTTTGAAATTATCAGTTAGGTGTTATTGGTTTAATGAGCAGTTATAACGTTAGCTTGGTGTCTTAACTTTTTATATTTATTAGTTAATTATAATATTCAGTGATCAACTATAATATTTAGTCATTGACTATAGTATAAAGTATAACATTTGATTTAATTTTAATATTCAAATTTTTTTTTTTTTTTTATGAGGTCTAATACTTAACTACAATATCTGTTGCTCAATTTTAATATATTTGATAGTTAATTGAAATACTTAGTGCATGATTATATTATTTGATATTTACTTTAATATATAACATTAATTGTAAGCACAGTTTGTGTCTTACTAAATAGCTCTTTAGGCACTTTCCCTAATTTAATATAGTTCACTTATTATTTAAAGTTATTTATTGGAGCGTCTTATTTTATAAATTATAATTATTTGAGTATTTTTTTTAGGTATTATATTATTATTATATGATTCTTCAGTTATTAATATTTGACATTGTGGTTATAATAGTGTTGATGTTGTCATAATATTTCTTTTATTGATAGTTTCTCTAATAGTTTTTATATTTGATTCTTTGTTGATCCCTTTTGTATATTTTGGTCGAGTCATAGTTCTGTGACTGATAGACTTGTTATTATCTTTTTTTAACTTCTCTCTGTTGATCCTCAGTTGTTTAGTTATTACTGTTAAGTATTTACTATTCAAATTTAATTTAGTTGTTGAATTTATTTTACCAGTCTTTATTTTGTTATTGTTGGGTGTTAGTAGTTCTATACTATTGTCTTAGTTGTATTTTGGCAATATTATGGCTGACATTGACCGTTTAAATTGTGATAAGCAACGCGCTTCTAGGAAGCTTGACGCGGCTGCTAGCCATATTGAGGCGATTTACTCCTTGGGTATCACAGCTTCAACGGACAGCCCTAGTGTCCCAAAGTTTCTATTAGCCGTTGAGGATCTTCAAGGCTATTGGACAAAATTTACTCTTGAAAATGATTCATTATTAGAGGTTATGATTGAGTTGGGTACTAAAGGTGAATTTTCTAATAATGTTGAGTTAGAGGTTCATAGTACTTTCATTAATGCTAAAGCTTTAGCAAATAAATTCAAGTCCAGCTCGGACAGTCATATCTCGGTCAGTGAGGCTAGCAATAGTGATAAGTTTGATGTGGAAGTTATAGATGATAATGTTGGATCAATAGTGAACCCAACAGCTCAGGTGGGTCCTGTTATTGCTAGTACAGAGTCTTCTGGTTCTAATGTGCAATTACCGAAGATTCCACTGCCTACTTTTGATGGTCGTCTTCAATCTTGGCCTGATTTTAGGGATAGGTTTTCCATTTTGGTAGGTCAACGGTCTCATCTAAGTAACATAGAGAAGTTCTACTATCTATTAGGATGTTTGCAAGCTGGCCCTAATGATGTAGTGAAGGGTATTACTGTTTCGGAGACCACCTATGATCTTGCCTGGTCCGCCTTAGTTAAAAGGTATGATAAACCTCGTCAGTTGGCTACTAACTTGGTTAACGAAATGTTAAATGCTTCGAGCAGTCATCAAGAATCTCCCGCAGTATTGATGAATTTCTTAAATATGTTTTGTGAAAATATAGCGCTTCTCAGATCGTTGAACATCGCCGATATAGGATCCTTTTTATTATTTGCAATTTCAGTCCGTTGTCTGCCGTCGACTACGCGACGTTTATTTGAACAGGGTAATTCCATTGATTTTCTCACGGTCGATAGTTTATTGTGTTTTGTTAAAGATCGGGTGGAAGTACTGGAAAATTCTGGATCAGCTCAGACCCATTTTTCAGCCAAACCTCCAACTAAAGCGATCATAAGTCTACCCAAATCAACAAATCCTAAATCGCAACTTGCAAAGGCTTTCCGAGGGCATCAGAGTTCCCCTGTGGCGTTAGTTACCAAGAAGCAAGGTGATGATCCATGCCGTTGTTGGCAATGTAACAGTCTTCATTCGTTAGCGTCCTGCTCTGGTTTTAAGGGTTTGTCCATCGATGACCGCTACGCTCTAGTGAGTAAGCATCGATGTTGTATGATTTGTTTTGATAATAGGCACTGGGCAAAAAGTGCAAATCGTCGTGTTCCATTTGTCGTGGTCGTCATAACAAATTTTTACATCGCGACAATTCCCATGCAAAGGACCCGTCGTCTAAAGGTCCAGTTGCGTTAGTGGTTGATACTCAATGTTTTCAATCGGTCTTATTAGGCACCGCTTCAGTCAAGGTTCGTGATATAGCCAGATGTCTTCAGCCAGTTCGGGCTTTAATTGATCCTGCCTCGCAAGTGAGCATCATCACATCGGCGTGTGTCAAGCGTCTGGGTCTACGTCGTGAACAATGGACGGTACCAGTAGAGGGTCTAGCAGGGCAATTAGTACAGTCTATCAATGGTAAAGTGCAGATCAGCATCCAGTCGGCTACAGATGGTAGTATGATAGATTTGGATACTTGGTCTATGCCTAAAATCATCGGCTCGATGCCGTCAGTTCAGTTACCTGCCTTTGTTCGGGATAAGTGCTCCCTTCTAGTCTTGGCTGATCCTAAGTTCGATTCACCAGCTACGGTCGAATTACTGCTTGGTGCAGACATGTTTGCACAAGTGCTCCACAGCGGAAGGGATGATTTAGATATCGGTTCACCTACGGCTTTCGAGACTATCTTTGGCTGGATTCTCCTTGGTCCAGTTGGTTCTCATTCATCGACAGCTCCACCACAGACAGTGATGACTTCGTTATTGGTTACTTCTGTTGAGTCTTTAGTTGAAAGATTCTGGAAAGTTGAAGAACCAGAAGAAATGCTATCGTCGTTCACCGAAGAAGGAAGGTGTGAAGAGATTTTCTCTCAGGAAACCTATCGTGATTGGTCTGGTAGATTTGTTGTTCCACTTCCGTTTCGTGATCCACCTACTTCTTACACTTTCAATGGCTCTCGTAAAATGGCTCTTACCCGGTTTGAGCATTTAGAACGCAAGTTGGTGCGAGATGACTCTTTATATTCGGTTTACAAGCAGTTTATGGCTGATTATAAATTACTTGGCCACATGTCGGTGTCTAAGTCTCCTGGTACCTACTTCTTGCCTCATCATGCAGTTCACAAAATGGAAGGGGACAACGTCAAGTTCCGGGTAGTGTTTGATGCGTCAGCTCGACCTCTAGCAAACTCCTCTCTCAATGACACTCTGTTTGTGGGCCCCAAACTTCAACAAGATATAGTGAATATTCTGCTTCGGTTCCATCTTCATTCTGTTGTCTTTACTGCTGACATCTGTAAAATGTACAGGCAGATTTTGTAAGCTCCAAGGTATCGTCAGTACCAGCACATTTTTTGGCGATCTTCTCCGCATGATCAAGTTCAAGAATTTGAACTGAACACGGTCACTTATGGCGTTTCGTCAGCTCCCTATCTAGCTCTAAGGGTGTTGAAAGAAATTGCCGACGTCCATGGGCAACAGTATCCTTTGGTCCAGTCAGCTCTACTGTATCAAACCTACATGGACGACATATGTACCGGTGCAGGCTGCATTAGCGATGCTCAGGCTCTTCAAAGTGATTTGATTACTGTTCTTGGTCAGTTCGGCCTGGAATTGAAGAAATGGGCGAGAAATTCATCTGAACTACTGGACAATATACCGTCAGAAGACAGGGCAGCATGCTCTCTTCCATTCAACGATGATCACTCGCCACAAGTCCAAGTTCTAGGCATGAAGTGGAATCCTGGTGATGACACCTTTAATTACATCGTCAGTTCGACTAAGTTTGCGCCATCTAAACGCAGCATGTTATCAGTAATTGCTCGGATCTTTGATCCACTTGGGTTTTTGTCTCCAGTAATATTTTATGCTAAATATCAACTGCAGTGCGTTTGGCAGGCCGGTGTTTCATGTGATGAACGGCTACCGTTGGAGTTAGAAAATTCCTGGATGTCGTTTGTGAATGAATTACATTTTTTATCTGCGATTCGAGTACAGAGGTTCGTTGGTACCTCTGAGGATTCCAAGGGTTATACTGCCGTTGTTTATTTGCGTGTGTCAGATCGTCACCGTCAAATTTCGGTGTTCTTACTAGGTAGTAAGACCAAAATAGCTCCTACCAAACCTATGTCCATACCGCGTCTTGAGTTGTGTGTGGCTGGATTGCTTGCTCGCTGGCTAAGTCGTATCCAAAGCACGTTGTCGTCTCAGCTCGTTATCAATAATGTTTTCGCTTGGTCAGATTCGTCAGTGGTGTTGTCGTGGTTAAACACACCCCACCAGTCTTATAAGATCTTTGTATCAAATCACGTTAGCAAGATTTTGGATTTATTACCGTCCTGTCGCTGGTTTCATGTCAGTTCAAATATGAATCCGGCCGATTGTGCCTCCAGAGGACTACGTCCTGGGGAATTAGCTCAACATGATCTCTATTGGTCGGGCCTGCTTTTCTTCGTCAGTTTGGTGAAAGTTGGTCGCCAGAGGTTGGATCAGTTACCTGAGTTCTCAGGACCCGTTTCTTGTGTTGTCAAAACAACGGGGGAGGCCGTTGAGTGTTTCTCGCGCTTCTCTTCGTTGAATCGCATGCTGAGAATTATTATTCGCTTACAACGCCTTGTAAAATTGTGTCGCAAAGTTCCAGTAGACTCAAGTTTTTTTTCGTATCAAGATTATAGCGAAGCGCTATTAGTGGTTGTTAAATGTTCTCAAGCTATATGTTTAGAACCTTTGCTTCAAGATCTCTCTTCTGGCAAAATTGTTTCGTCCCGTCCATTAGTGCGTCTATCTCCGTTTATTGACAGTCATGGCGCCATTCGAGTAGGAGGTCGGCTTCGGTATTCGTTGTTGTCAGATCGGCGCAAGTATCCGATTCTGTTGTCCAAGTCCTCTCACTTGTCATTACTCGTTGCTCGGCATTGGCATAGGTTTGCTTGTCATGCAGGTCCTCGTCTCAAGTCAGCTCTGATATGCAGACAATTTTGGATTGTTGGTGATCGATATGTTGTTCGTCGTGCGATCAGCGAATGTACTATTTGCGTTAGGTTGTCTGCTCGAAACATTCAACCAATCATGTCCGATTTGCCTGATGTCAGAGTTCAGCAATGCCATCCCTTCTCTTGTGTGGGTATTGATTATGCTGGTCTTCTTCTCGTAAAGGAGACGAGTTTGAGAAAGTCACGGCAATGTAAGGTCTACATTGCTGTGTTTGTGTGCATGAGTGTCAAGGCAGTTCACCTTGAACTTGTCACAGATCTAACAACAGATGCATTTTTAGCAGCGTTTGACCGCTTTGTGGCTCGGCGAGGAAGGCCAGCTGCAGTGTATTCTGACTGTGGCACTAATTTTGTTGGTGCGTCGAAAAAATTATTTGATCTAGTTAATGATCCTAAAAACCGCGAACAGTTCAGTTCAGCCGTTGCATGCCCGTGGCATTTCAATCCCCCTAGTGCGCCTCATTTTGGTGGACTCTGGGAGGCCGCCGTTCGTTCCACAAAGCTCTTGTTGGTGCGAGTGGTCGGTAACCAGGTGTTATCATATGAGGAGTTCACGACAGTGTTGTGCAGGATAGAATCAGTTCTAAATTCAAGGCCGCTCATACCGTCATCTAATGACCCCAATGACCTGGATTGTCTCTCTCCCGGTCATTTTATTATTGGTAGACCTTTGTGCGCAGTTCCGGAGACAGAGATCCCTACCAGCTCGGTAAATCTGAAAAACCGTTGGAAGCTCCTTCATCAGATTTTTCAAGCCTTTTGGCGTCGTTGGTCTAACGAATATTTACATACTCTGCAGGCTAAAGGGCGGTGGTTAGTAGGTGAAGAAAATATTAAACTTGGCGAGTTAGTGATAATTAAGGATAATTGTTCCTCTCCGTTAGTTGGGAGGCTAGGCCGAGTCCAGGAACTTTTACCCGGTCCAGATGGGATCGTGAGAGTAGTCAAGCTGCTTACCAAGCAAGGTATCACTACGAGACCTGTAGTAAAATTAGTGCCGCTCCTTACTCAGTAATTTTTATATTATTACCATTAATGTTTATTTACTTAATGTTATAATTGCTCATTAATAACATATTCGATTTTCTCACAGTTCAGTATATTTATTTATTTTTTGTTGTATGATATTTAAATAATGTTGTGCTAGGACTCCTTGATCTCGGGTTGACACTTAGCTCGTCATCCGTGCATCAGGACAATGGTTTATTTTATTATTATTATTATTATTATTTGTTTATGTCGGACAGCTGTTCAATTATTAAAAAAAAAAAAAAAATGTATTTCCCCCCTGCTGCTCAAGATAAGTTCTATCACGGTTTGAATAGTTCCAGTTCAGACAAGGCTCCAGTTCAGTCAAAGTTCCAGTATCGGCGCTCATCATCAATCAGTTCGATTAAAACTCCAGTTCCAGTAGCTCGCAAGTTCCAACCTCATGACCATCAGTCCGATAATTATATTGTGATACACGCTGCGTATCCCAAGGGGGAGTATATTCGGACTTCGTCAACTGTGCTCGCGTTGTCCAGTTCCACTGCCCCAGGTTGGTAACACTATACAAGAGACGCTCCTCTTCACCCCGGTCGCCTATGTGCAGTTCGCAACGGTCGCGATGTTTTCGACGGCGTGTTTTTGGTTACTTTTCACTGCTCGCGTGTGTGTGTTGCTCTTCTCCTGTTCGTTGCCGTTCGCAATAGTCTTTTACGACATCGTCTTTTTATCGAATGTCGAATGCATCGATCCGTGCAACGCTTTTTTTGGAAGATCATCCATTATTTTATTTATTTATTTATTTATTTTTTAGCATACAATACGGGTGTGAGCCCAATTTCATATAATATAATATAACAAATTACAATAATGTAATAACAGTGAAGATAGAAAAATACATAAATACTTGGTTACAGGTTATGAAATAGAAAAGAAAGGGTCCGAATTAGCAATAGACATACAACGTCGAAGTGGTTCATTTAAACTATAATTTGTGGAGGTGGTAGGTAAATTAAAAGAGGTGTGTTGACGAGTGTAGCGTGGAGGGACATTTAAAGGAATTAGAGAGAGAAGGTGCGGTGAGTCCATTTGCCCATTTAATAACTTGGATAAAAATGTTAGGTTAGCAGCACGCCTACGAGTCGCTAGCGAATCTAGGTTGAGATAATCTAGTACTGGTAAATAATTATGAGGAGGACATTCAATCTTAAGTACATGACTGGCATATTTTAAAAATGTATTTTGGACTCGTTCAAGCATTAAAGCGTTTTGAGCAGTACTAGGATCCCAAATGACAGAGCCATATTCAAGGATAGGCCTAACAAGCGAACAGTACAGTGCCTTAAGGGGAGAAGCTAACTTAAACTCAGTTGTAACACGCTTAATAAAACCTAAGATTTTAAGTGATTTACAGCAGATATGCAAAATATGTAAGTGGGGGCTAAGCGTAGGACAGAGAACGAAACCAAGATCAGTGACAGATGAGTCAAGTGACTGCAGAGTAGTCCCATTGATTTCATATTTAAAATTAATTGGGTTTTTAAGATGTGTAAAAGTCATATGGTGACATTTAGCTATATTAAAATCTAATCCTAGTTTGTTGGCCCATATAACAATTGCATTCAGCTCATTTTGTAAGACATGACAGTCGTCTAAAGAGTTGATTCGATAGAATATTTTTACATCATCCGCAAACGCTAGGAGCCGAATACGATCTAATGAATGGTTAATACTATTTAAAAATATTGAAAACAGTAGAGGAGGGAGGTGGCCCCCTTGTGGGACACCAGATGAAATGGGGAGTACATCAGAAGAGACACCATGAATTCTAACAAATTGTTTCCTTCCTTCAATAAAAGAACACAACCACGATAAAAGAGGGTCCCCGAAACCAGTTGCTTGCAAGACATATTGCAATATATAGTGATCAACACGGTCAAAAGCTTTACAGAAGTCAGTGAAGATGACATCGACTTGAGAGTGAGTTTTAAAAGCTTCAAATATATAGTTATAAAAGACTGCATTACAAGTAGTTGTAGAGCGGCCTGGCCGGAAACCATGCTGTTCCTCCATTAACAATCTGTTGACGCTTGGTTGAATATTATTAAGAATTAAAGATTCAAATAGTTTGGCAATGTGGGAAAGAATAGGGATTGGCCTGTAGTTGGTGACCTGAGATGCATCCCCTGATTTCAGTACCGGAGTAATAGAACAAAGTTTCCATATATCAGGGAAAGAACCTTCATCCAAGGAGCGTCTAAATAAAAGCCATAGTGGAAAAGAGATAGAATGCCTAACATTAAATAAAAATAATCCAGACAAACCGTCAGGTCCAATAGATTTAGTATTACGCAGAGAAGAAAGACCGTTAAAAACATCATCAGCTGAGAAAAAAACAGTTATGGGGCAAGTCATACTCTAGAATATTAATGCTGGAAAGGTCACAGTTGCTACGCTTGGGTGTATATACAGAATTAAAATAAGAAGAAAATAAGTTGGCAGAATGTTGTTCATTATGTCCTGTTGTATTATTATAAAATACAGTTTTGGGAACAGGGTTTGGTGTGCGGTGTTTCCTAACAAAGTCCCAAAAACTCTTGGGATCATTGTTAAACGACTTTTCAGCATTAGAAACAAAACTTCTGTAGCACCTTTTCCCCTCAAATTTACAGCGTGCCCGAAGTAAAGAAAACACTCTATAGTGGACAAGGGAACCAGAGTATTTATACTTCGCATGTGCTCTTAACTTTTTGAAAATAAGATCCTTCATGTGCTTAGAGACCCATGCGGGAAAACAGGACTTAGTAAATGTGAATTTTGGAACGTATTTAAGAACAGTGTAGTGAAGAGCATCATATAAGGCATATACAGCTGAGTTAAGATCAAGACCAGAAAAGGTTTGCTCCCAGTTAAAGGAAGATAAATACCTATTGATTTCGTTATAGTGACCTTTATGAAATTTAAAGAATTCATGGGTTGAATCAAACTGCATAACTGGCGTCGCCGTAATGTATTTAACCTTTAGTGACGCGCGCGGTATCAGACCATATAGTTGCGCGCGTGGGGTAATTATTTTCCGTTAATATAAAAACACTTTTTTCTTTACATTATTCAGTTTTAATAAAAAAAAAAATATTTAATAATCTTTGTTTACAAATACATAATTTTTATTTCCTTAAAATTTAAAATTATTAAAACTATGAAGCCTCAAAGCAGTCAGGGCAAGTCTCTATTATATGGTCTCTGCAAATGAGCCTTGCGCAATTAGTACATACTTTTGTAGCCTTACGATCTTTTGAGCGGTCACAAAAAGTACATCTTCCAGAAGCTCGTACACGTTGTATTTCCCCCACGTTAGGTCTTGTTATGTTGCAGTATTCATTAAGTCTTAATTTTATTTGTTTTGGCAAACAATCCATTGTCAAACGATATTCCATTTGTTCTTGCATTAGTTGACGAGCTAATGTCTTCAAAAATACAAGTCTTGTTTTTCTTATTGAAGTATTTTCTTGGAAAATAATTTGTGCGTTTAGTCCACCGATGTTTAGCATTGAATAAAAAACTACTAATGGCCAACGCATACACCGCCGTGCAACAGTGTAATTCTCGGTTTTCTTATCCATTGTATCCACAGAGCCTTTCGTTGCATTATACATCGTTATCATGTTTGGTTTTTTTGCCGCTCCTGTACTACTGTCGATTGAATTATCATTGTGCATTGTGGATAATAGTAATACTATTTTGTTATTTTTAGGTTTGTATGAAACTAGAACTTTTTTTCCACTAAATCCAAAATAAGAACTAAATACAGGGCGATTTTTCGTGATTTTAAATTCCTGTGGTATTTGAGTTTTATTTTTCCTAAGGGTACCAAGTAAGGTGAGTTTTTGATTCAGTAATTCATCTGCGAGCGGAACACTAGTAAACCAGTTATCGATTGTCACGTTTCTTCCTGTATTCCTAATAGGTTGTATCAAACGATGAACAACATTTTTCGGACTGTTATCAATACTAAATGGACCATCAGGTTGTTTTCCGGCATAAATTTCCATATTACTGGTGAAATATGAAATGTTATCTACCATAGCAAAAATTTTTATACCATATTTAGCAGGTTTGGACGGAATGTACTGCCTAAAAGAACATCGACCACGAAAGGCTTGGAGTTTTTCGTCTATAGTGACAAACTCGGATAAGCTATATGACTGTTTACACTGTTGTATAAAACTTTCAAATAACCATCGCACATGGGTTATTTTATCAAACTTTTTTCTTTCTTCGCGTCCTCTTATGTCATCAAAACGTATATATCGCAATAAAAATTCAAACCGTTTTTCTGACATAACACATGATACAATATCTACACCTACTCCATCTAATTTCCACAAATCCCGAGCATTTCTATGACCACATTTTATTGCACCTAATGACAGAAATATGATAAAAATATAAATAAACCAACTACCTACATATTATATATTATGTATATAATATAACATAACAAAATACAACGATAAGAACGACGACGACTGACGAAAATAATTACACAATAAAATTCTATATAATAATAATATAATATTATATAGGTATAAAAAAATGAAAAATACGAAAATGAATTTTACTCAAAACTTATATATTGGTTTTTACGGAACTTTTCTTAGCAGGGCAGTATCATATAATAATTTATTACAAGATGTGTAACGTATACAAATTTATAATTATTATAACTATAAAACTATAATATAAATTATTATTACTTACCAATCATGTACAAGCAACCAAGTAAACCTTTTATTTCCCGTGTTGTTGTATGAGCTGCATCTCTTTCTCTGGTAAAATTTGACTTAATTTTATCGATATATATATTTGTACAGAACACTATATGTTCAATCATAGGACCCGTAAAAAAAATATACCACGCGTCAATTTCAGTTTTTGCATTTTTTGCCAAATTAGTCACACCTGGTTTTTCAGTTATCTTATTGTAACTTGGATTTTTTGTTCTCAGATTTGGCTTACGACGATTCCATTTTGTCCCATCTTTTCCATAAAAACACTCTACACGCATACTTAGTGGAATTTCATCGTCAGATTCATGATAAGATTCGCAATCTGCTGATAGTGTTTGTTGAATATCATTGTGAATCTCATCATCGGTCGATTCTCCTGATTGTTCGGTGTTCGAAGTTTCTAATACATCAAAATGTTCATCGGGTGAACATTCGTCAGTGGAAGATGTACCACCCCACAATTCCTCGTCACTTATGTCATCCAATAGGCATGCAATACGACGGCGTTCTAATTCGTCCATACTTGCAAAAAACGACTATAATTTAATAAAAATAAGCGCGCGCGGGGTAAATTTTTACCGAACTACAAACACAACCAATTTAGTCAACGATTACTCACGTACTGATTGTAATTAAATCCAGATTGTTACGTTTTTATGATTGTATGATAGTGACTATAAGATAGCATGACCCGCATGAGTGTGGAAAACCCAAAGAATATTTGATAGCATTTTAAAAATAGACTGGGGTAAATAATTACCCCGCGCGCGTCACTAAAGGTTAATACTTAGCGCAGGGTGGTAGAGATCAAGAGGGACTAATGGCTCAATTGCTGGTTCAACACACAAATAATTAAGATTAGAAAACACCAGATCAAGAACAGAGTTACAACAATTTAAGACATTATTATGCTGCAAGAAACCTGATAGGGTAAATCCTTCAGGGACACAGGGAACTCTAAGACCAGTACAGGAACTATATTGAAGACCATCACTTTTTACGGACCATGTAATTTCGGGCAAATTGTAGTCACCACAGAAAATAAAGGAGTAACTCGGGTATTGTGAAACAATAGAATCAATAACAGACATATGGGACTCATAAGCTGAGGGATGTGAGGAAGGGGGAAAGTAAACACCACAAATAATAAAGGAAAGGGATCCAACGTGAAAGCGTACAAACAACTGCTCAACGTTAGAACAGTCAATTGATACAATGCAAGAGGATATATCTTTACGGATACCAATTAAGACCCCTCCCCCTCGAGAGCAAGTGCTAGTTGCTTCACATCTGTCAAATCTGTATAAATTATAATTGAAAAAACCAAGTTCACAATCAGAAAATGAATTACTAAGCCAGGTTTCAGTTAAAACAATAAACATATAATTAAGGGACACAACATTACATCTGACATTAGAAAGCTTCGTGCGTAGCCCTCTACAGTTCTGGTAGAAGCCAGAAACTGTTAAGTCTAGGAGGTGCTTTGATTGCTGGACTTTGGACCTGGTTGGCGTTGTGGAGGTTCCCAGTTTTTTGACCCCGAGATCACTTTCGGAACACCATTCACATACTTGACCGAAAGCCCAGATTCACCATTTGAAGTCCGATGATCAAGTTCCATGTGGCAGGATCTAAGCTGCCTGCGTTGAAGCAGGGTCTTATCTTTGATAATTCGAAAACCTTGAGGAAATGGCACTCCTTGTGGCTTAGCCTCATTAAAGGTGGTTACAAGGTTTGCAGCATCAACTTTAGATCCAAAAATAACTTTAAGAGGGCGTACGTTATCAGAGTTGGCTTTACCAAGCCGTACATATTTACAGCCACTTAACGGCACATTGGTATTAGCACCGAGCAGTTCCTGCAGGGAGACTTTATCTTCTTCAGCCCTCTGGGAACCAGAAGAGGACTTAGACTCAGGGACACCATAGGCAATAATGTTGAAAGAACAACGCTCACGCTCAAAAGTCTCTTGCAAAACTTGAGTAACAGTGGTTTCAGCAGTAACAGAGGTGGAACCTGACTCAAGGGACTCTACCTTGTTCTTAAGTAAATCGACTTCAATACGTAGCGCTGAATTTTCAGCTTTTAGATCCGCAACTAGACATGAAAGCTGTTTAAGGTCGTTTTTCAATTCTTTAAATTGAGACGCTTGGGCAGCAGATTGCGCTTTATTGGAGGACATATAGTCATCACGAAAAGAGCGTAATGTAGACATAACATCATCTAAAGAGGTAGGGTTGGTAACTGATGCATTAGAAGAGGTAGGCCCAGTGCGGTTACGAAGAACCCGACTATTAGTGGGTGATTTTTGAGCAGTATTAACGGTTGTTTTACTAGACGACATGACGAAGTGTATTGGAGTACTCAGAGTATGTAGTTACAGATAGGTACCAGCGTTAAAGTCTCCAGTAGAATGAGTGCAGGGTACAGTAGATTGATAAGTGGCAAACAATGTCACCCACCGTTAAAGTCACCAGAAAACAGCTGATGGAATGATTAGGAACGAGAACACCATGATAATACAAAAACAAATTCAGTACTCACGTGAAAGTTACCCAAAAAGCAAGTACAAAAAACTGGTCAAAAATTGCACTAGGAGAGCTGCATCGACTTCCAAAACACTAGCAGCAAGTAAAGAATTATTTAAAATACACTAGCAAGAGAATCGCACTCAATTATATTTGAAAATAAAAGTATACTGCAGACCAGGTGCACACGAATTATGTTATCACAAAACTGGATAACTAGATTATAACTGATAATGATAACTGGATTATTATTATTTAGTCATTTTGTCTCGTTGACGATTGACAACAAGTTCCGTGCAGTTCGTAGTTTTATTATATATATCTATATATATATGATTTACTGGTTGTTATAATTTGTTATTGACTTTGTTATATATTCTGGTATGGGACAGAATATATTTTATTGAACTATTATTAGGTAGTTGAAATTATTATTATTTTATGTTTATTAATCTGAGACTGATCACCTCAGCTAATATATTGTTTCTTTTTAATACTTATTGTAATAAAGATATATTTGTTGTATTGCCATAGATCACTTGTATATATATATTTATGTTAGCTCCTTGTATCTAGTCCAGGGTGTACAAGTTCTAGGTGCTAACCGCAGAGTCAGGAGCTCCTAGTGCGAACAACCCTATTGAAACTAGCGAACGAAAATTTGGTATGTCGTACGTGTGTAAGACGGAGACAACACATGCGAGTGCGACGTCCTCTTAACATTTGAACTTTAGATGCTCATAAGAAATTATTTTTGATTTACGCTTAACTTCTCATTTTATTTACAGTAACAACAACTTAATCGGAACCTTGTATTAAACTAGGGTATTTAATAAAATTTAATTCTACCTTCATTAAAAAAATGTTTATAATTTTTATGTTATTGGTCTTATCATTACCTCCAAAAAAAAAGCCAAATATTTCTCATGATAACAACGATTTTATCATTGCCTTCAAAAGTGCTTCGATCTTCGTCTTAGAAGTCTAGTTTATTAGTTTTTATATTTTTATATTTTTATGCATTAAAGAATGTTTCAAAATAAGAATATAGTTATCAGAAGCTTACACAATTTTTTTTTCAATCGTATAGCTTTGGTTTTATTTTTCATAAAAATATAACGGTGACTTGTACATAAAAAATGCAATTTAGCTTCCAAGCGATTTTTTGAAATTAATTTTTTCTTAATGTGCGTTTTTGCATGCTTAATTTGATAATACTTTCAAACAAATACTCTTAGTTCATTTGGAAGTAACCTGGTGGAAAAACTTCAAATGCTTAACTTGTCAATAGCATTAAAAGTAAGATAGAAAAATCCTGATTCCTCCAAAATGTTGAGCATGTAAAAATATATAAATATTTTGTTACAAGTCAATTCTAATGTGCTTGAATCGAATTTTCAGAGCTGTACAACTCATCCAAAAATTGAGGTAAATTGTAACATGTATTTTTTTTTTTATTTTTTTAATCTAGTTTTGGTGAAAAAACTAAATGGAATATCTTATTCTATTCATTAGAGGTATGCGGAAATAAATATAATTTTAGTAGCCCAGTACGATTTTTTCAAGCTCATAGTACCAAGTAGTATGTCAAAATACTTCACCAAGTCACCTCGATTAACGGTAGTTAAAAATAAAACATATGTAATAAAAAAAATTAAAAATATGGAAATGTGTTAAATTAAAATACAATTCATTTTTAATCAATTTAAAGTAAAACAATGACAAACCGTACATTGTATTAAATTTTCAAAATTAAAACTATGACGATTTGGTCTTAACACTGACTATTATACCTACTAAAAAAGCGTTCCATATCACAAGATGTTGTCGGTGCATACTTCATTGATGTTATTTTACAAATTTTATGATGTAAATTGACAAATTATTTTACATATTGGAGTTTTTGATGAAATTTACCAAATGTGTAAAAAATTAAGATACATTTTACAAATAATGTAAAAATATGTATTTCTGAAAAAAATATGTAAAAAGATATAAAATAAAATATATCTTGATTTATTGCAAATCGTGTGAAACAAATTTATCATTCGGAATAATTCATTTATCATGTTTTAACACACCTAATCACCACACACTACCTAGCACTCGGAATATTTGCTCGGCGATCCCGTCCACTATTCTTGAGTTGCTTACACATATTATACGCTATTCATAACGGTCGGCGCGTGAGTGTTCTCGCGTACGAAGTATTTTGGTACCGAGCGCACGAACTAATTATTGTTCGTACTCGGCCAGTCGGCCATAACACATGCAGATCAGTAACAATTTATTAAACTAAAATTTACTTAATATACTGCTGATAATTTTAATTCCCAAGTACTTTATCATATTGTTAAGCTGTGTTTAGGTCATCCCTGAAAACTTCAAATAAAATATTTCCGTGTTGACGTGTTGTGTTTTAATGAACTGCCACTTTTTAATTGACGGTCTTACAAATATGTTGCTTGACACAGCGTCACAGCGAGATAGAATTACACAAGTATACAACACAGAATACAATTATTTAATATCTAAAAGTAAGTTATTGTAGATTTTAGTGGTTATTTAGAGATTATTTACCAGTATAATACCCTTTAATCTCTTTTCTATAATAATACCTATTTAGCTATAATAATGTATGTCTGTTATAATATGATATTTACCTTAATACTTAACTCAAGTCAAAAGTTACTTTCCCGTAATAAAATGTAATAAAATTATAACATATAGGTATATCTATGTTATTACTTATTATACAATGTATAATATACATTGTATAAGAGTATATGTATGTCATATTTTAAGGTAGATAATATATATATAGAATAATACTACACGAGTACTCACCCGAGTACTCATAAGCTTTTAGAATCTGAGCGGAGCGAGGAATGTATTTATTTTACAATGATGTGTTTTTTTATTTATTTATGTTTTTTATTTTTTGTCTGTCATCACCTTTTGGGGCAATAAAACTGCTTCGATTTACTTCAACAGTATCTTTTTTGATAGGAAAGTGAATCTAGTAGGAACTTTGAGGGGGTCAAACGTAAAAAATTCCTAATAGTTTTCAAATGCGCAGGGAAAAGCAAAAAAAAAATTAAGAAAAAACGGGAATTTTTACGCAAATTAGGTTTTTGAAAAAAATCAATTTTGTATTTTGTTGTAACTCTAAAACAAACGACCGAATATTCATGAAATTTTCACTGGTTGTTTATATTAGCATTTTCTGCAGACCATACAATTTTCAAAATATTATGAATTGTTTTGAACTGTTTACGGGCATACTCAGTTTCCTATTTGTTTAGGTTTTTTTTCTAGGAATGTCAATAAAATTTTATTTGTTGGGTTAAAAACTTTTAAGTACTTTTTAAAAATAATTAAAATCTATAGTTACAATTTTTTATGTATATCGCTATAATTTTATAATATTAATTCAACTTACCAGCTACTGTATTAATAATATGAAATAACAATATAAATATAAAATAAAATATCCACACTGATAAACCGTCTCACCTCAGAATCGTTTTTCGTATACAATGATATTATATCATTGAATTAAAATTTGATATCATCCATTATACAGTGACCCACTCGTAACCTACTGTACATCTGTACAGCAGAGCGACATCCACTTACCCGCCCTTTTTAATTGTTACACTAGGTTTAATTTTGGATTCTAAATTAAAATGGCATAGATATACCTGCCGCCGCCGCGACAATGTGAATAAACTCACCCACCGACCGCTTCACACACGCACACACACGCGTTATTTTTATTATTTTTATTAAATGTCTCTCGTGAATTATTGTTATATAATATTATGCAGATTATAAAGCGCGTTATCGCATGCCGCCGCGCCGGCTGTTTAATTATTACCTTTGCACGGCCGCCGAAAACTCTTCTATCCAGCTTTCGAAGTGTTATCGAACACACACGTTACGTGCGCAAATCGCCGTCTTGGTTTGAAAATAATTTATACTTTTTTTTGTCGGCACGAATTGCCAAGTAAAAAAGAAAGATAATAACCTAAGATATTAAAATATCTAATTAGAGAATTTCACACCAATACCTAACGTATGTGGTTTCGTGCCTTTTTTATCTGCACTCTGCAGTATATCAGTATATTATACATTTTATAACATCAAAAATACGAGAGATGTAGTTAAGTGGCGGGTGTCAACTAAACTTGAGTGGCGGGGGAATTGCCTTCATGGCGGGGGTCAACTAGACCAGTACCTTATATTGTTTTGTGTTGGCGCTAATCGCCACATAAATTTAATTATATCGCATTTTTTTAGTCTGTGCGCTATGCGCTTAACGTATATTATCTATTATTGTTTTATTAGCCGCGTCCGCTGATAGTCGCGGGCATATTATTGTATTAGGTACTGCGTTCGGCGCTAATCGCCGCCTTTATTATTGTTCCGACATAGTGTGTGTCACGTATTATTAATATTGTTATATATTTCTATTTGGTGTGTGTGAACCCCTTTTTGGTTATATAGCTAGGACCAGCTGGCCAGATTGCGCTCCACAAATTGTGAGTTATTTTATTATTATATTCTATTTTAGATACATTATTATCATGCCAGAAGGGCCATAATTATTATAATAATCATATTCTTCGGGCTGCATGTTACTTGCGTCCCAATAAAAGGTACCTATATTTTTCAGGTAATAAATTTAACCGGTAACTTGCGTCCCGTTTTGGGGACGCAAGTCGGCTGTATAATTATTATCGATATTATCTACTAAAATCACTAAACTCGATAGTATCGTGTCACTAAAATC
The DNA here is from genome assembly GCA_027563435.1 of Nasonovia ribisnigri. NCBI lineage: Eukaryota > Metazoa > Arthropoda > Insecta > Hemiptera > Aphididae > Nasonovia > Nasonovia ribisnigri. Next base: position 69,948 of record JANEHU010004187.1, on the reverse strand, counting down.
GATAGTTCATAAACAGTACTGTATACACGAATACAGTGTATGCACTATACATGTGTGTGAGTGCGTGCGTTACTTACTTACAAGTTACAATGTAACCTCGGTAAATTTTTAAAGAGCTTTTTTGGACTACCTTTTTCACCTCCTGAAATGGTGAGTGATGTGTTTATATTTGAGCTTATGGGCTATGGCCATTGCTCCAACTGGTTGTGAAGAATTTACAGACTATATATTAGATAACTATATTTCTGAAAATTCTAAATTCCCTCCTCATGTTTGGTCTGAATGTTCAAATAGTATACAAAGAACAACAAATGCGTGTGAAGCTTTTCACTCGAAATTTAATTCATATTTTTACTCTAGTCATCCACATATTTTCCAATTCATTGTCTTAAAATCATTCCAGATTAATACATATGTCTTAATTAATAGTGTTAATACTAAAAAGAAAGATTATAGAAAAAAAAACATTTAAAATTAGAATACTTAAATAAACAAATAGAAAGTTTAAAAAAAAACGAAATTTCACCATTAAATTTTATAATTAACGTTTCATTTAAATTTCAACCGCAATATAACGTATATCATGACATGACAATTTATTATTACTACATCTTACTATCAAAATTTATTATCATAAAATATTATTTTTTTTTATTATTTTTTATTATATTATACTATATTTGAATTAACTATTATTGTATATACTTGTATTGTTTACTATCATAACAAAATGTAAAACATATGAATTTGTATTAAAATGTGTATCATCAATGTATTTTTTTTATTTACATTGTTATATCGATTATATCGATATTTTCGGGACGCAATTAGGTTATAAAAAAAGGTATACCGGGACGCAAATAGGCTATGACCTTTTTGAATCTTTTTTTTGCGGGACGCAACTCACCTACTGATAATAATTTCGGACGCAAGTAGTATGCTCCCATTCTTCGGGCATAAGGACCGTCACTAATATTATACTTTATTCTGTTGGGCCAGAAGGGCCATTATATATTATATTTGTACTCTTTTTGCATATTATTATTATTATCCTGTTTGACCATAAGAGCTGGGATTTATAATTATTACATTTTTTTATTCCCTTGTATTGTTGTGATTTCAATATATTTGTATTATTATTGATATCGTGTATTATACAGCAACTAATTATTTGCCTGAAACGTGTTACCATTTTATTATTAGTTTTCTAAGCACACACTACACATCCCACCTCCACAACTAGCACTCGCAAGTTTTGCTCGGCGATCCTGTCCAATTCCTGTTGAGTACTAAAACCTATACACACATAACACACAGGTCGGTCTGGTAGTGGTGGTGAACGGCGCACGTAGCATTTGGTGACCGGGCGGCATGGCCTATTATTTTTCGTACCCGGCCCTAACAATACCTATAGGCTATAAGGCTATAACCTATGTAGGTAATAACAGTTAGGTAACGCTGAGACTGTGACTTGTTGTGCGTGCGTGGGAGCTATCCGGCTTCCGCTATTTTATTTTCACACAGACACACACATTATTTGGGGAATCGTAAGTTCCTACACGAGAGTAACAGGTAGACAATTACATACGTTAATTCCTACATATGTGATATGTAAGTTCCTACACGAAAAAAAAAAGGTACGTATGTTAGTTCCTACACAGTAAAAAAAGGTACATACACCTGTAAGCTCAGAGCTTCAGAAATAAACCTCATAAAATATAATATTTTTTTTTTTATTGTATTATTATATTAAAATTATTAAATTGATAGGTAATATTTATTTTTTAAATTATTACATATTATATTATAGAATGCATTAGGTACTTTTTATTATTTAAATTATTATTTTATTATCTTTATATTATAGAATGCATTACTTATATTTTTTTTTACAATAAATGATGAATTATTATTATATTACAATTATTATTTTTTAAATTATTAAATTGATAATATTAAATATTAAAAAGAATTATATAGAACAAAGGGTTAAAATGTATGACAGTATTATAATATGATATAACTGATATTAGATTGATAACTTATAATATACTTTGTGTAGGAGCTTACAGGTGTATGTATCTTTTTTTACCATGTAGAAACTTACACATGTACCTGCTTTTTACTGTGTAGGAACTTACATATGTACCTTATTTTATCGTGTAGGAACTAACATATGTATCTTGTTTACCTGCTAGGTCTCGTGTAGGAACTTACATTCGCCCCATTATTTGAGGATTGCCTATTTTGAACTCCTTAAAAACTGTCCGTTTGCAATCCCCGTATACTACTCAGCGTACACCGATTACTGTTATCTTCAACAGATAAATAATTCATTAAAATATAAACATAACGACTTTTGCCTATGAACTATTAATTAAGTTTTATTTGGTTTTCGGGTTATTATAGGAGCGTAGGTATACCCGTAAAATTTTATTTTACATTAGGTATACACCGAAAATTGAAAATCTGCTGACGGGTATTCTACGGCGTAATGTGAATACTAGCGTATTGCGTATACGTACCAAATACCAATACACCTCTGTAACACGTATATTTAATAACTAATTTAAAATAATTATATACCTATTTAACCTTAGTTCAATCTTTTTATTCCTATGATATATCTTTTTGGAGAGCATTGAGCAACATTATAAACTATTTAAATGCAACTGTAAATCTACCTATTTTAACTAGTATAACTGCAATAATTTATAATGCACTTAATGTGAAACATTTGAAATTCATTCATAATGTCTCTGTTTTAATCCATCTATACAAACATAAACACTTAATTTCTGTTTTTGATCAAGAGCATAATACAAAATTTGTATAAAATATTACCTAATACGTTCCGAACGTTTTGAACCCCTAAAACCCCCCCTCATATACGGCCTTGTACGTTCGCAACCTAATCATGCAAAAGTTTATGGACAGAAAAGTGTATTTTATATTAGTCTGAAATTATGTATTTCTTATAATATAAAATATATAAGTAATTTTAATAATCTAATTATTAAAATACGTACGCACTTTGATGCGACTACGGCGGTTGAGGTCTTGGTGGCCGCAGTACGCCGGTTGCTAGGTGCAATGGGTGAGGTGGTAACTGATACACTAACCCGAAGTTCAAATGTGATTTTCGTTCTTTATTGACAAAACACTTTATTGAATAAACGAATACACAGCAAAATGGAAATGGGTATTCCAGTATTCGACGGGATCCGTGTGCCGTGATTGTTGCGGACGGTGCGGTCGACGGTTAGGTTAAGTTGACGGTCGGCGAACGAGAGCTCGAGACTCTGGCGGCAGGTACTCGTTTTGTGCGACTTGCCTTCCCATCCCGTCTTGTGCCTTGCGGGGCGGTGGTAGAGTCGGCATATCGCGCTGCCGTAGCCCGTGGTGGTGGTTGCCAGAAGTGTAGACCGGTCGCTGCGGTACCTGTACTTTGTACTGGTTGCCGCTGCGTACCGTGTCAACTTATCAGAGATTTTACATTAAAAATGTTATTTATGTTTGGAACGACTTACATTTATGAATGTATATTTTCTAATATGAAAGCATGATGCATATTATATTAAATAAAAACAAAAAAAAATTGTTTACAGTCTACAGATGAAACATGATGAGTGACTTATGTGGTGCTTATTTTAACAAATAGAAAAATGGTCCAAATACTGTGGAAAAATATATACTATGTTTGACTTAATTACAATGGGTTTGTTAGTTTACTATAAAGTATATAGTAGTTACTATAAACTATTATAGTTGATACTATTATTTACTTAATTGTGTAATGGGAATTAACTTTGAATTGTACAAAACTATAATATAATATTTGTTATAGGGTTACTACTTGCTCTACAGAGGTGATGGACCTTGTAGAGTCAATCAAATGGTTTCTTCAGCAATCATTGAATACTCTCTTGTTAAATTTTAAATAAACAATTAAAATATTTTACAAGCCATTAAATATTCTCAAAATTACATACTTAATATTAAACATAGTCGCGATTACGCCTTCGCTGTGAACAGTCGTTTTATTCATCTGTGCAGTGCGCTATCTTATCGCGTTTAATTAATTAATATCGCAAATGCCATCATCGTCAGGCGGCGACGGTCGTAATCTAGGCCAAAAACCTTGGACCATCAAAATTAAAAATAACCGAACAGACTCAGAATGGAAACAAGTGGATTATACCAAAAATCGTAAGTCCAAAACTTCTATTAACACCTCGAATCCATCCAGTCCTATTTCTCCAAGTTTTCAAAAAATCTTGGATAACCCCCCTACTCTATGTATGAACACAAATAATCAAAGTTTTAATTATGAAAATACCACATCGCAATTACCGTTATCTACAGATATAATCGTTCCGATGTCTACGGACGACAACTACCCGCACGGCAATACGAGATCTACCGATAACACCAATAACGAAATTAACTACACCAAACCTGATAGCAGCACGTCAAACATTACAGATTTACCAATCCCACAGACATTCACTTACACTAAACCCAATATTCACCAACATAGTAAATGCTTTTCAGCCGATTATAACGGCCCACCTGTCATAATAATTGAATCCACAGATTCAAGCTCCGGTAATGGGTTTTGGCACCCACTGAAATGCGCAAAATTTTTCTGTAACAATTCTTTCGGTATTAACAATATCAAACCTAACGGCCACAAAAAAATCAAAATTACATTTGATTCAACGCTCCATGCAAACACGTGCCTCGAATCTCCTCTACTTCAGGAAAATAATCTATCCGCATACATACCTTCAACCTTAATCTTTTCTCACGGTATCATTAAATTGGATACTACTTTCTCAGTTGAAGACTTCTGGGATGGCATGAAAAGTGAATTTGAAATTGTTGCTTTCAAACGTATTTCTACCAACAAGGACGGAAAAATCACTCCTACAAGCATAGTAGAACTTAAATTTTTATCTTGTAAAATCCCAAAGTGAATATCCATTTATAACATGCTCTTTGAGCTATCACCTAGCGTACCCACAATAACGATCTCGCAACCATATCACTTAACAATGCATTAAAATCTTTACATAATATCTTGTCATCCTCCTTTTTTCTATTGCACTTGAAAAATGCAAAGCTTTAATATTTACAAGAAGACGCTTCAATAATTGTCCCGATATTATCATCAATGGTCATATACTACCTTTTGTAAATAACTATAAATATCTAGGTTTAACTTTAGATGCTAAGCTCCGTTGGTCACCCCATCTCGAAGAACTTAAATCATTCTCCTCTCACTGGTCCAATTTTCTTAGAGCGGTAGCGAATGCATGGTGGGGCTCCCATCCCACATCTTTGCTACTCATATATAAATCGGTTATCCGTGCTAAATTAGACTACGGAAGTTTTTTCTTTGGTTCTCTTCTACACATTGTAACAAACTCAACAAACTTCAAATATCATGCCTAAGAACTATCATTGGTGCCTTAAGATCTACTCCATCTCCAGCCATCGAAGTTGAAACGGCCTTCCCACCACTATATGTATATCAGATGTAGATTGCTAGCTGGTAAGTTCCTGCTCAAAAGTTTGGCCAATCTTCACCCTGACATCTTTCACGACTATCTTGAGATTTATTATTCCTGGCGTTACGTCCCAAAATCGCTTCTCATTCTTGCTCTAACTGCTCATTCGCTCGCCCCAATACGGAAATATATCATTAAATCGGATAAACTACCGTTGTAAGAAACAAACTTCCCTTCGCTCCTTCTTTCTCCCATAATACATTTCAGTAAAAACTTTTTGGAGTTTCCTATAGATTATCTCAAAATTGCCCAACCTAATTTCGTCAATGGTCTACTTTTGGATTACATCTGCAATAGTTTCCCTGATTTTATCTTAATATTCACAGACGGATCTGTTACACCTCTTTCAGCCGGTTTTGCGTTTGTTATTCCGGAATTTCATATTTCCTTCACTAATAATCTTCCTCTCACAGCATCGTCTTATACCGCCGAATGCTATGCTATAATTGAATCCCTACTTCTCATCTCCACACTAACCACTAACAAATTTCTAATCATAACCGACTCTCTTTCATGTTTACAAGCTCTTGCCTCAAATGTTTTTAATACACCCAACTCCCCATTCATTATTACAATCAGATCCCTCCTGCTCACGCTCACCGAATTAAATTTTAACGTACAGTTTCTCTGGGTCCCTGGTCATACGGGGATCTCTGGTAATGAGACGGCAGACTCTCTAGCTAAATCGACAGCCTCCTTATGCTGCCCTCCATTCAGTACAATACCCTGGTCTGACTTTTGTCCAATGCTTAAAAATGGCGTTGATAAATTGTGGCTAAGATACTGGGAAGGTCTTCCCACCCATTTTGCCACTTGGTACAGAGACATCGCGCCATCCATTTCTCCTCTCCCTTGGTTTGACAAATCCAAACTATCTCGCAAAATTATTTCATTCTTCTTTCGTCTTCGTTTCGGACACACCTTACTACCTTACTACTATCAGAGTAATAATAACATTTAATTGTTTTACATAATATTATAATTTATTCCTCTCAGAGTAGGCCTGTATAGGAATAAGGAGTACAATTTTATAAATTATATTATGATTTAGTTTAAGACTTCAAAAATAAGTATATTGAGAAATAGGCATGTTAGATTTTATACAACGCTTACGGCGGGCGGTTGAGTACTTATTTCACTTAAGAGGACGTCGCACCCGCATGTGTTGTCTCCGTCTTACACACGTTCGATATACACATTTTTCGTTCACTAGTTTCAATAGGGTATTGTCAGTTTTTATATTAGAATGAATTGACTTATTATAAAACTTTTAGGTAGGTAACAACATTTTATGTGTTCTCTCGTTGGATTTAACGATATTTTAATTTTTACGTGAGTTATGAGCATTTTAAAATATTAATACTTTACATACCCATATCTCACTTAAAAATTGAAATATTGTAAAAGACGAGAGAACACAGATAATGTCATTACTTCAAAGTGGTAAATTCGCTGTAATATCAAAAATGACAGCACCCTATTGAAACTAGCGAACGGATATTTGGTATGTCAAACGTGTGTAAGACGGAGACAACACATTCAGGTACCACGCATAGGCGCAAATAAGGGGGGGCTAGGGGGGCTTAGCCCCCCTAAGAATTGCTATAGCACCCCCAAAACAAATGATTTTACTACATGATACACATTATAAATTACAATATAATTTCGAAAAAAATATCACTTTTCGCGCGTAACGAATGATTTGATAAATGATAATCGAATTTTGATTGATGCGTCGAGAACCACGTGATCACGCTAATCTAAAGAATAGTTGGTGGGAAATGTGCAGCACTGATGTCTGATAATAAACGGTCGGCGCCTAGGCGGTTGCATTATTATTATATTACGCTCATTCCACGTGGTTTTAATTTGTAACATTGTAACGTTTTAATTGATTGTTTATTTTTTTCGTTGATCGATATTTATATTTTCTAATAAATTCATCGTTACTTATCGACGTAATCGTCCGTTGAGAATATACAATGAACAACACTAAAATATACAACATTTTTAATATGAAAGGCAAATCTATTAAAAAAGCTGAATGTGATGACATTGATGACGAAGTCAAGGTAGATGAACCTGCAGAACTCTCTGAACAAATTAAATGTGATGTTAATATTTTGTTGGATCTTGGAACTTTAGAATCAGGACCTGTAAGACCAATATTAAAGGTAGGTATTTAAAATTCTTATACATACATTTTTATTATAGAATAATTATATATTTATATATTATTATATTAATATTATATACGTGATATATATTATATATTATAATAAATTGTACGTGTAACATGTTCCTATATAATAGCTTGACTTGCAGACTGCGGTGCTTCAAATGCTTGCGGTATTTCGATTCTGCTGTTTTTTAAAACTATTTTGTAATTTTTGACTATTTATAGACTTATCCTAAAACTAAATATGGGAAGCAAAATAGATCTTTTTCTGCCTCGTATTTTAATGAATTTAGTTGGTTAGAATATAGCTTAAAACAAGATGCTGTATATTGTTTTGCATGTCGCATATTTGGTGTAGACTCTGGTCATTTAGAACAAACATTTACTACTATTGGCTTTAAAAATTGGAAAAAAGCAAGTTAACCAAATTAATTTATTTGGGATGGTGTCATCACATTTTGCGATAAACATAATATTTCCACTCGTAAAGATGAACCGAAGAGGCAAAGAAAAGAGCCTACTTTTCTCAAAGGTTTTGATGTTACAATTGCAACTGGAGCTGAGGAAAACAATAGAATAATTGATGAAAGGACATATTGGAAAACAACTGCCTTTTTTCCCATATTAGACACAGTGATTTTCAATATGAAAAGACGGTTTTCAGAAGAAAGTTTCCAAATGGCCACATCTATTGACAAATTGTTGAAAATGGATTTCGAAGGAAGTCATTTTATTATTGACCATTATAAGGTAATATATTGAAAATATGATAATATATAATAATTATTTTAAAATGTAGTTGTATAAAGTATATTTTTTATATTTTGTTTTATTTAGGATGTTTTTAAATTAAATACAGAAAACTTAAAATGTGAAATGACTGTCTTTAAAAATATAATAAAAGAAAACACAGAATTTGAACATATCAAGGAACACCTAAGTAAACAAGTTTTTCCCAACTTGTTTAAAGTTGTTCAAATAGCAATTACATTGCCTGTAAGTTCAGCCACTGCTGAGAGGTCATTTTCCACAATGCGAAGAATAAACACCTACTTAAGATCTACTATGTCCCAAAACCGGTTTAGCAATTTAAGCATAATTAATATTGAAAAAGATATTGTTGTTGACGTGGAAGAGATTCTTAATACTTTTAGTAAAACCGAAAGGAGAATTAAATTGTTGTAATTAGGCTTACTATAAGAATAATAAAAAAAAATTGATGTCAAAAAAATAACAATGTGTTAATATAGATATTAGATGATTATGTGAATTTTAATTTAGATGGTAAATAATATATATATATGTTTATGTTTATTTGTAATTCATATTGCAGCAAGGTAAATTTTTTTAGTGGTTTTGTAATAATTTAAAAGCATCATTAAAGTATCAGTATCCTGATCTGACTCATGAGCTACAGCTTCAGCCCCCCAAATTTCAAACACTATTTGCGGCTATGGTACCACGTCTTCTTATTTATGATAATATAATATGTTAAAATAATAATAAGTATAGAATTGAAACGGTGAGCGCATAAGAAGATACTAAAAATGTGAGCACAAACATAGATATATTGGATTAACAGATTAAATTCAACAGTTATTCCAAGTAAGAAAGTAGTATTTATATAAATGAACAACATTTTTGTTTTTAAAGTCAAATAATAATGAAATATAGAACCAATGTCAAACCCTCAAAAATATTATTTACTACAGTTTTTTACAATAGGTGATGTGATTTAATCTAATATCGCTCAAAAATCTAAAAATGGTTTTACGTGAATACGTTTTCTCTATGTCACGCGTGGGTCCGAGTGAGAAAACCAATATCGTGCCGTTGACAACCTCTTAAAATTCTGTTCGATAAAGAGTTTTTTGTGATGGTAGTAGGACAATGTATTTTTTTAACAAAATTCCCCTCAGTTAAAGAAAATGTATAACTACGCGACTTGTGTCAGTTGGACATTACAAAATGCTATGCCATGAGTTAAAAATACGCCTGGTACGCCGCACGTTACGCTCCGACTTGTTTGTGCCTCCCCGACGAGGAGGGTCCTGTCTTCGAGGTAAGACCGTATCATACCGTTTAGTAGCGCTGGGACCAGCTTCTCGCGGAGTGCGGCGTCTATGCGTCGCCACGGAGCGGTGTTGAATGCGTTGCGTACGTCCAGGGAGACGACCACGCACAGGTCGCGGTACTGTACTGCGCCCAGTGCGGCTCCGTGGGCTGCGCAGATGACCCGGTCGATGGCGTCCTCCGTTGATCGACCGTGATGGAACCCGTCCTGGTTTTCGGACCTCTGTCCGGTCAGGTCGAGGTGCCTGTTCAGCCTCGTCAGCAGTAGCCGTTCTAGGAGCTTAGCTGTGGAGTTTAACATACACAGCGGCCTGTAGCTGGAGGGCTCCTGAGTAGGTTTCCCTGGTCCCTTGTGCAGGAGGACGAGCCTGGCGGACTTCCAACGTGCGGGGAACTCGGTCCGGGACAGGCAGTGGTTGAAGGTTCTCAGCAGAGCCTGAGGTGCGGATCTTGAGATGCGGAGGAGGACCTCATTAGGGATCCCGTCCGGGCCTGTGGCTTTACCAGCAGGTAGCCGAAGGCAGGCGTCCCGCAGCTCTTCCAGGGTGAAAGGATCAGCAGGCTGATGGCCGGGTTCGTCTGACAGTGGAGGCTTCCCAGTCCAGTCTGTTGCCGGTGGGGCTGGGAAGAGGTGATTAGCGATCGAGTCCTCTCTGCCACGAGCTTCGATGCCAGGCCGCTTTCTAGCAATCTTCTTGGTGACCACCCTGAATGGCAGGCCCCAAGGATCGTCGTCCACGGCTCTGCACAGCTCGGCCCAGCTCCTGGCCTGTGCTGCGTGGATGGCGTTGCTCAGCTCTTTGTGTTTTGCGGAGTAGGCCGCACGGTGGGCGTCCGTCAGGTCTTGGGTGTCGTGTCTCCGACCAGACCGTTGGAGCGCCCTTCGTAGCTTGACGGTTGATAGTCGGATTAGCGCCAAATCGTTGGACCACAAGTGTGCTTCTCTCCTCCTTGATCTCCGAGGGACCCTCGGGGGCATGCAGGAGTTGCAAGCCGACTTCAGGTATTCGGTGAGATCATCGGCTGCCTGAGACGCAGTGGTATTGTTAAGACCGTTGGTAGAGCCGTGTTTGCAAGATGAGTGGCCAGTGCGGCCGGGTCGAGCTGCCGGTACGACCAACCTATGGGGCGGTTGTGATCGATTTCGTCCTCGTCCGGAGTCGGGTCTAGAGAAACTCTACGTAGAAATGATCGCTGGCGGACTCGACGTCGTCTAGGACCCTCCATCCGCGTATGGTGGCAGGTGCTGCGAGTCGGGAAAATGTCACGTCGATGATTGACTCGGCATTAGTTCGCCGATAGGTGGCTGTGGTTCCTACGTTTTCGACGCTCAGATTCAGGCTCGCGGCAAGATCGGAAGTTGATCGCCTCTCCGATCGTGGCGCGCCGAGCACCACTCTTGCGACCACGAGTTAAAGTCACCGCAGATCATGAGGTAGGTTCGATCGTCGCATTCCCGAAGGATGTCGTCGAGGAATTTCGCGAAGTTTTTGTCGGAGTCGTTGCGGGAGTTATAGCAACTGTAGATTCGTAGGCCTCGTCCCTGTATCCAAGCGAAACCGCGCCCTGTGCCGTTGGTATCTGGGACGAAGTCGGCTGCAGCGGTCAGAGCGACGGCACAGACGCCATCATTGCTACAAACCCATCTGTCATCGTTGGCAGGGAGCCAGTTCGGTTCAGACACCGTCAGAACGTGGGCTCCCCTTTCGGCCACCGTCTGCTGTAGAAGGCTCTGGGCTGTGGCGCTTCGTTGGAGATTTATCTGTAGGATGTGAATCATTTTCGGTTGCTTGGGTTCATAGCTGCTATGGCTGACCGCCGGGTGGCACAAGCCCCTGAGCCGGGCTTGTGAGGAACGCGAGGAGCCTTTATGCGGTCGCAGGCGACGCAGTGGTCGGCGTGCTCGCAGATGGCCTGCATGTGCCCGGTGAGACCGCATCTCCTGCAGGCGGTCGAGAGGTCTGGGCCTGTACACTGGCGCGTCGAGTGGCCGAATCCGTGGCACTTGTAGCACCTCGCCGGTTCGAGCCTGCGCGGCCGCACCCGGCACTGTGTCAAGCCGACGCGAACGGTGGTCAAGGTTTGGCTGACGGAGATAGGAACGGTAGCTGTGGCCATTTGGCGGCCTTCCCGAGTGGTCCATAGGCCTGTGATCTTTACTTCCTCTGGCGAAGGGAGGTCGTCGCCGTTCAGGGCCTTGAGAATCGCAGCGAGCACCTCGTCCCTGGTGAAGTAAACGTGAATCTATAAGATATGATCTAAACGTCAATTATAATAAAAAAAGGTATTAGTCAGAAATATGTATACTATTTAGGACATACATATTTTAATTATCTAATAATTTTAAGAAGTATCTTAGAGTAAATAATAATATTAATATAAATAAATCTTTTTATATCTGAAATGTAAACTTAAGTAGCTAATTTATATTTTTGTAATTATTACAATATACCTAGTATATTGTATTTTTGTTATCTTTGTAATATTTAAATAGTGTGTGATCTAAAAAAAATAACTTGCTACCTTCAACTCAAGATTTGCTTAAAGAAGGTAGTTAAACCAAATTGTTTTCAGTATACTTGTACTTTTATTTGTATTATTTAATTTTAATACATTGTTTTTTTAGTAAAAGAAAAAAAAATTATGAATTGTTCATTGAACATAAATTATAATAGGTAATAATAATATAATAATTAATAGGTAATTATTAATTAGTTTAAGAAATATCTACCTCGGATGGATGAAATACTGAAGGCAGTTTTATTCCCTGCTCTTTATAAATTTGGTTCTGTTTGGGTAACCCAGAGTTACACCCTGGCACAAAACACTATAGAGGCATAATTGATATAATAAAGAAAAATTTTAATTTCAAACAACAATTGTACAGAAATTAAAAGTAATATGTTTTTAGGTACTTAAATGAATAACTTCAGAAAGAGTACACTTGTATAATAAGATGTGAATACTGTTATTATACACACCAATTTAATAGATATTTCTATTGAGTTATAAATTATAATATTTTAAATATATATAGTAATACTTAGTATTTAAAATATATATTTTAGTAATACCTAGTATTTTCAATATTATGCCATACATAGAATTATTCTTAGTTATTTATTTTTAGTTATTATAAGTACAATATATTTTTACAAAAATAAACATATCATGACTAAGAGACTAAGGATAGGTAGCAAATCAAGGAAATAATAAATTAGCCATTACTTTAATTTATATTTAATTTGAAAACGGTTACAATAAATAGTAATTTTTAATTATAACATAAGTAGGCAGCATGTCTAGGTTCAGGATTTATTTTTATTGTAAGGTATTTTTACTCCACAATTTATTTAGCAACATAAACTATTTTTAATTTGTTTGTAAGACATCTCTTTGTTTGTGATATAGATTCAACAAGGCGGAGACGTGTTCTTTCTGGTTGTCAATGCAATAGACTGAAACGCAAGTACTCATCGATTTCTATAAAGTAGTTTACTTGAGTAGGTACCTACCTATTGTATTCATTCGTGTAGTATTGTAATTTACAGAAGTCTGTGTATTGTAATTTGTGAAAATAGTTAGTCCTTATAAAATATGATTACCGGCTGGCAGCTACTGCTCAAAAGCAGAATAGCATTATCCCTCGGAGCAGCCACCAAAATAACATTTAATACAATATTGAAACAGTTATTATGTGGCGTATAAATTACATAGGTAAACGAAAAATATAAATTATAGCAACACAGCCATACAAGTATTATTAGATATTAGCATTTTATTAGTAAATATATAAATATCTAATATTATTGAAGCTATGTTCTTTCATAAAACGCCAGGGGACTGGGGTCAACGAAGTGAACTCACTTGGCCATCATAGCCAATGCTCAAGAATGAGATTCATAAATAAGATTTTAACTAATGCTATATAATATGCCTCTTGTACAAGTTATAATAATATAATTTTTAATAAACTCAATAAAAAGTTAGTACCTATTTGACATTTGCTTTTAAATGTTCACTATTTTCTACTTTTCTTACATTTCTAGTAACTCATCTCAAGTATTAGAAAAAAATTAAAATTGCTTGTAAACTACTTTATTGTTCACACCCAGTGTCACGCATAAGATGTAGCTTACCGGGATATTTATAATGTTTATTACATAATATTATGAAAGTCAATATTTTAAATACTTAATTGATCTCAGCTAGGTACCTACCTACTGATAAGTATTCAACTTTTAAAATGCAAATTACTTTTTTATATGAATAGGTATTTATATTTTTTTTTTTAGGCAAAGGCAGATTCCTTTTATATTTTTGATCAAGGCACGGGATCAGGTGTCATAATTTTCAGAAATGAATCAATATCATATAATTTTTTGTGGTTAAGAAATAAGAGTTAATTTTATATTTTCATCTACCAAATTTCAAATTGCTGTTTATTAATTTATTATTAGGTATATCATATTTGACATTACGTATTCACGATATCAATGTGCGTTATCACAAATTGTGTATACTTTGCTAGAATTTATTATAATTTATTTATTTTTATTAATTTATAACCAGCTTTATTCTAATTGATTCATGGCTCACGCCCTCTCGTAATGTTATAGAATGTCAGTTATCCGTAGTTGTTTTATAATATTTCTGTGGTTAATTACTAACTTACTGTGGCCTGCGAAGATCCGCCACTCTACAAAGTATCCATAGATAATAATATTTACGTGAATAGTATTATCACAGAATAAATGATTAAAATAAATCATTTATTCTGTGGTATAATAAACAAATATTATAGATGATCTATAGTATTCTGTAAATGGTAAAAGGCAGAGCCGCAGAAGTATTCAAACGGTGTGTCGCGAGAGTTGGCGTAAGGGGTACCAAACGATTGCGTACGATGTACCTTTTTAAGAACATGATTGCGTACGTTAACACGATTGCGTACGTTAAACCATTAACTTTAATATTTACCCCAAAAGTCAGACGATTGCGTATGATTTGGTGTGCAACGTTGCCAAGTTTATGTTTTTATGTGTAATCAGTAAAATTTAAATTTTAAAAAAATTACTTAAGTTATGGTACCACTTAAAAACTCAATTTTTGACAAAATATGTTATAATATAGTATATAAAATAAATTATTAAAAATAATAAAAGGTTAAAATAATATAATAAAAATGTTATACCTTGGTACCACTTATATAACAAATTTTTGACAAATATTTGCTTTGATTTATTTGGTAATAAAAAGTATGCCACTGGCACATAAAACCCATTTTTAAAACAATTGATTGTATAAAGTTGGGCAAAAAATTTTGGTGCATAGTTGAAAGTACCATCAGTGAAAAATTCACTTGTACTTGTCATAAAAGTAAGATTTTCTTCTGTAGTAACACAAACAAACAGTTTATTGTCGGAAATAAAAACAAATTGTTTACCTTGAAATTGTATTATATCGTCATCTTCCAGTGCTTTAAGTTGTTCAATTGACTCCCTTAGTGATTTTGGAAAAGCGGGATAATTTTTTCGACGTTTATCGTACATTGCTTTTCGAATCGACCGTACATCTCTGTGCTCGATTTCAGAGTGATTGCCATTGCTCCCCATAAGTTCGTTTCTAATTATTTTTATGGGTCTGACACAAATAGTATTATTTGATTTTCTTTTACAAGCTTCTCGTAGTACTTGTCGTTCAATGCTCTGTTGTGAATTTTCAGGGTGGTGGTGTTCATTAATTGTTTCATGGACATACTTTCCATTTGTCAAAATGCTAGCATAACATGATTTTTTTGTACACAGCCATTTTTTAATTCCGTCTTTTCTTTCCCTAATTAACCGATATTTATGTAAATTTAGTAAAACTAGTGGTTTGCCTTTTTCAGAAGTTATAAAATTAACTTTATTTTCCATATTTCACTCGAAAAACACGAAACACGCTAAGAGGTTGATAATCCCACGACGGTTCTTCACTGACTTCGTTTATTAAACTATACGCATATTGCAGTATACATATTTTATCGGGTGCGAGTATCCTAAAATATCCGATTTCGTTATCGCCCATCAAATATCACCTATCGCCTCTCAATTAATTTTAAATTGTATGTTCTATAAGTTCAAAGCAAATGGCAACAGTGCTTCAAAGTTGCAGATAAAAATCGTACGCAACCGTGAACATTAAATGTTCACGATTGCGTATGTCAATAAAGACCGTACGCAATCGTGTTTCACCGGGCGTAAGGAGCTGCTTTTAAACCAAAATTAATGTAGGTCATCAGGTCATGACTTGTGTAAAGTTTTACTAAAAGGACGGTACTACACTACGGCCGTATGTGTAAGACATTGGAAAAACTGTTTTGCACGGATAAGAACCACCCCGGCTTGCTACAGCCGGCTGTATGCTAAGGTAACCAAATTTCCACACTACAAAGAGAAGAACATTTTACTGTGCAACGTTGTTTTTATTTTTCGATATCAGAACTAAGAAAAAAGTTATTCAAATTCGATTAATTTTTAAACTATAAGAACTTTTTTCGCATTTGTGATATCAAAGAACTAAAAACAACGCTGCACAGTAAATGTTCTCTTCTTAATAGTGTGAAAACTTGGTCCACAGCATGAGTGCTTCTTACACACGTAAAACCGCTTTAGCTATGCTTTACACCTGTAAGACGGATACAACAAATGTAGGTGTAGCGTCCTCTTAATAATTTCTGTTCGTAGGATGATGTCAGCGCAATATTTGTTTCTCTCTCAGACATATGGCCAACATCAATAAAACGCTATCAACTAAAAACGTTTAGATTCTGAGCGGAGCGATGAATGTATTGATTTTACAATGATGTTTTTTTTTCATTTTTGTGTCTGTCATCAACTTTTAAAATGTTTCGATTTTCTTTAATAGTACCTTTTCTGATAGGAAAGTGAATCTAGTTGGTACTTTTAGGGATCAAAAGTAAAAATTTCCAAGTAGTTTTCATGAACGCCGTGAAACACAAATGAAAAATTAAAGAAAAAACGGGAATTTTTACAGAAAACTGATTTTGGTTTTTGAAGTAACTCTAGAAGAAATGACAGTATATTCATGAAATTTTGACCGAATGTTTATATAATCATTTTATATACACCATAACATTTTCAAAATATTCTGACTTATTATGAGCTGTTAACGGACATTTTCAGTTTCCCATTTTTTTAGTTTTCTTTTCTATAAATGTTAAAAAAATTTTATCTGTCGTCTAAAAATTCTTGAAAATTAAATACAAGGCTCCTAATATATTGTTACAATAATATATGAAAAATATTAAAAATTCGTAGTCACAAATTTTTTTTATAAGCATTTTAAGTTCAAATATTGACAAAATACGTAAAAATCACGAATATGTGCAAATTATTTTGAGTTAGAAATTCATAAAAACTTTCCTTTTTAAATCTAAGGTTTGAAAATGTAATACAAGATTCTTCAAAAGTTTGTCTACATTTATCAAACAAAAAAATGTCTATAAGAAGGTCTTATTAAATTTTTATGAGCGTTTGAACTTCATATTTTTATAACCTTGAATACTTACTCTATTTCTCATGTAGCGATTTTCTTATTTTGCTGCAATTCAAAAACGAGTAACTGTAGACACTTGAAATTTACACAACATGTTTATTATATCAATGTCTATAATTGATAAAAGGTTCAAAATATTTTGACTAGTTTCATGTTGTTTACAGACTTTTTAAAATTTCTATTTTTTTTATAAATATCAATAAAATGTTATTTGTTGGGTCGAAAAGTCTAAAAATTATAAAAATACATGTGCCCAATTTTTTTTTATAAGCATTTAAAGTTTGAATTTTGACAAAATTTAATAAAATCTCGAAAATGATCAATCATTGTAATTAAACAATTATAAAATGTTCAGTTTTTATAACTAAGGATTGAAAATTATAACAAAAATTCTAATAAATATTGCATACTGTAATCAAAAAATTTAAAAAATATATAAACACAATTATTTTTTACAGACATTTTAAGTTCAAATTTGGACGAAATTACATATTAAAATCAATATAAATGAGTAGAAACTATATAATATGATATTTTTCCTTCATCACTGATAATTTTAGGTTAATAATTAAATAATATGAACAATATTAATTCAACTTACCAGCTACCTTATAATAACAATATCAATATAATTTAAAATATCCTAGACTGACATAACGTCACCGCTCAGAATCGTTTTACGTATAGAATGATGTTATACCATACCCAATAATATATTGGTTTTTGTAAACTTTCATTGTTGTTTTTCGTTACCAAAAATCAGCTGAGGCCGAAAAATTGCTTCAATGTTATCTTAGCTAAACGAATATACATTGTACATGATATTAAACAAATAAAAGCAGAATAAGTTTGAAAAAAAATATGTTTTAGGTTTCAGTGTACATAAATTTTATAAATTTGATAAAGCTTCTTAATATGTAGAAATTGTTACTTCTGTTGGTAAAATGGATGCCAGAGCTTGCAATGTAGTTGTATAGTTTAATGTCATACATACAGCTTATTAAGATGCATCAAAATAAATACTATTTCATACTGAAAATAAATTTGAGTGGTTTTTGTTATATATTTAAGAAGTTATTTACTAATATTATATTTTTAGGTAAAAAATCGATATTTCACCTATTCACTGCTACACATTTAGGAAACCCTGCAATCTGTATTATGCTACAAAAAATAAAATATTTTAAATTTAAATGCTGAAATTAATATAATCTAATTATTTAAGTTTAATATAATGCAAGCAAGGTTTCCTAAAATTGTATGGTTATCTGCAAATGATAATATTATAAAATAAAGGAACATAAAAGTATGTCTGCAGATGCAAAATTTATAATTAAAATAAATAAAATAATGTACACATTTAAAAGTTGATGCAATTCCAATTCACAGGAATGAAATGACAATAAATAATAAAAATTCAACAATTGGCTGATTTTATTGATACTAGTTTTAATCAAAAAGTATAATTAAATACATTAGTTAATATATTTCTGTATTTTAAAAGTTTAGTAAATAGAATCATGGTAATTATGCATCTGACTATTAATTTATATTTCAACAGTAAAAATGTA
This sequence comes from Nasonovia ribisnigri, assembly GCA_027563435.1. NCBI lineage: Eukaryota > Metazoa > Arthropoda > Insecta > Hemiptera > Aphididae > Nasonovia > Nasonovia ribisnigri. The sequence continues at coordinate 50,992 of JANEHU010004187.1, read as the reverse complement.
TTATTTACAGTTATTATAAATACCTAAATTAAAAATACTTGATGCAAAATATTTATGTAAACTTTAATAATTTATTATAAAAAGTGATAAAAAAAAATTCTCGTTTCCGCCTCATCTTACATTATTTTGTATTAGAGTACAATGAAGAAAAAATACATAAGCTATTAGGTTATTTATGTTTTTACAAAATACTATTAATTACCAATACCTACAAGGGTTAACTTATGAAACAAAAAAATACAAGTAAAGGAAATTGGATTATCTACATCTATAATTGGTAGACCATTATTCGAAGCTTACCAACTAGTATTTTAGATGTAGAATATGTTATGGACAATTCAATTGATTTTTATTGTATGTATTTATAACAACTTTATTACAACTCTTGGGTACATTAATCTTAATAATGTAAATACATAAAAATATTTTAAAATAAAATAAATAGTTTTTAACATAAAAATTGGTTAATTTCTTTAGATTTGTCAATTTGAAAAAAAAAAACATTACTAAATTTTATTTATACATACTGCTTAATAATTGATGGTCACAATGGATGTAGATAAAGGAGAATCAATTAACAACCTTTATTTTTGTTTTTAAGTACATAAAGAATTAAGATTAAAAATAAATCATTGTTGATCATAAAAATTAAGTTAAGTTTACAAACATTACATACCATCACAATATTGATATATATCTATGACATCACCGCTGACCATACCTAGCTTTTTTGGTGTTTCACCATCAGCGATTCGATGACCATTGAACATAAGCCACAACTTATTTTCCTGAAAATCCAACTTGTGGCAGTATGAGCGTTTCAGTCTGTCCAACACTGAGTCAGGATCTACGATGAAAACTACTTCGATGGATATATTAATATTAACTACATGTAGACGAATGTAATTATCAATATTTCTTGATACACCAGCATCACCTTCAGCTGCGTTCTGATAATTTGGCTTCTCTATGTTGTTGGTATCACCTGTGGTTAATAATGATTTGGATGCTTCTTTATCACCAGACATTTTTCTATAGTTAAATTATAATCAATAATCAATATAAATAATAAGTACAGGTAGTATGTAAATATAGGTAAACAGAAAAATACTAAAATATTTAAGATAGTCTACTAACGATTACGATTTTTAAGCTTTAAAATTTAATTAAGTCCAGTTAGGTTTTTTTAATTTTACTCGACAAGTATATGAAAATTTGAAAAGACACCTTAAAGTTTAAATTAAAAAAAGTTTAATCAACTAAAAATGGCTATTAGAATGGCAATACGGCAATATACCAATATATTTCTGTAATAACAGACCCATTTTTTCCTGTTTTAAATTGTTCGTTCTGAATAGGTAATCCATCTAATTCTGTTATGACAATGACTTATGATTAATATTAGGGGAATTGACATATTATAAAATTTAAAAGTAACAATATTATCTAGTGAACGTCATAGGGTTTTTATATTTTTACTTTAAAGCAAGTTATGAGAATTTAAAAATTGTAAATTGTTCGTGCTTTTAAAATTAAAATTAAACATACCCGAGTTAAATAGATTATTCAGAACGTATAATTTGCTATGTTATGCGTAGGTATGTAATACCAGGCATGTGGGTGTAGCGTCTTAAGCATGCTGAAAACGATAATAAAGTCAGAATTTGGTTGTCGTACTTAGTTTTAAAGCTATTTGAAATGCGAGACTCACACAATGTGGTTCAACACAAGTCCAGTGTAATAGAGAAGTTGCAATTTTATTAGTTTTCTATGCAACAAACGTTATGTCAGAACCAGCAAAATTACTAAACGCTTTGAGATCGACGTTGCGAGGTGTGACTGTAGAGCAAGGTAGAACACAAAGTAAAAAAAATTAGAAACACTAAAACACGAACAAATCCGTAGAGAAATATAACACAGAATGATTCATGTTACCATGACGAATTTAATCACGTTACTAAATAGATTATAGATAGTTCAACTAAATAACCTAATGAATAACAAAGGTGAATTGATAAACGGGTAACTGCGTAATAAGTGCAAACACGATTAATGGCAAGTGCGTAGCACAGATATATAAAGTTACTTTATATATCTGTGGTGCGTAGTAACAGCAGCCTGCAGCAGCAGCTGCCGTCTGCCTATAACGACAGGTGGGCGCACGTCCCACCAGACGACACACTGTCGACGGTGGGTCACGCACCACCACAGACTCTACGATATATAACTAAAGGTTATGATAGGTTAGTGCTGTGGTTGTATCATCGAGGTATAATAGCCACTGAACAAAATATAAAAGCGACAAAGTTATTGAAAACAACTTGTTCACGGAAAAATATTTCTGTTTATCTTGACATATTTTTGCAGGTGCCCGGGCGACGTGGCTCGGCATTTATTCGGCATGATGTTGTTACCGTGTCGTCATATTGAAAAAAAGGTAAAAAACCATACTGTCACACTGATACCACACTACAACATAATATTTCGTGAAACTTTATTCGATTGTAAAATCCATTAATTTTCGCAACACCGGATCCGGGCGCTTTGTTCGAGTAAGTGTGATCGCCGGACTTCATCCAGTTTGACATTGCTCGGCCGTCTGATTATAACGTAAATATAATATAGTGCATAATAATATATTGTCAATGACCCAATAGTTAATACCAAATACTGTATAGGTTGGATTAGGTTAGTATTTGTGTTGATACACAAGACGTGTCCTAGAGACATCTACACACGTTTTTTCACCCGCGTCCTAGAAATTACAATAATTGCCATTTTATTCTCTGAACAATTATTTTGATTTTGCAACGATTTTTTAAGGTTTTTCAACACAGCGACATTGGCATCTCACTCTTACTGTAACATTTAGTAATTTTTTGTTTAGAATTACTCGAAGGTGTGTGGCTCTAAAAATTAAAGGAAAGAAAAACATGACTCGGTTACGGGAAGAAAGCGGTAGCAGTGAAAATGTCCATCAACGCAGACGAGACAAAAAAAATCGGGTATTTTTAAACTCTTGTATTACAGTTATTAGTATTATAATTTTCTATGCGTTTATTGATTTATTTTTTTTAATTTATCAGGCAGTTAAAAGAAATCGGGTAACAAGTAGAATGACCCCACAACAGTCATTGCAACTTTTGGATCAATTAAGAGCTGAGAATGAAATGCTAGAAGAAAAAGTTCAACTTTTAACAAAAGAAATAGAATTTCTTAGAAAACTATTCATGGCACAAACTGGTAAAACTTAATAACAATCTCATATAACTTAAATTGATTTTTGTTTCATTATTTTTTAGGAACATTACAAATTTAACTCCCTAAATCTGTTCTTCTAAGAAAATATTTAATTGATAATATTGATTAGGATTATAAGTAACTTAAATATTTTTTTGTAACGGTTTCATTAATGTTTGTCTACTTGTGAGTATTTTATGCGATAGTAATATTTATTTTTTCAAACAACTTTGCAATTGGAAACCATAATTTTTAATTTTTATACCAATTATTTTAATGAAGAAAATATTATCGATGTGTTATTACACCTTAATACTTAAATTACTAAAATTGTATCTCTCTTATTATGGCATTGATATGACCGTATAAAAAGTGTTTATGTATGTTTGCTTCATACATAAAGGCCTTATTGAAGAAAATTTTTTATTATGAATTTATGTAAACTTTATTTATATATTACATATTATATTTAAATTAAATTAAATTAAAATTTGTGAATGGGGGATTTAAAGCTTATATATAGATATAATATAAGTCAATTTCAGCCTATAAGTTTGTTTAATACAAGAATAAAAAACAATTGTAGTATAACTGCACCACATATTCAAACTAATTTTGGAACTCAAAGTCCAATAATTAAAGGAATTCTTTTATTTTGTATGTATAATATTAATTTAGCCGACTTTGATGATTGCAATTGGTATAAGAAATATGTAAACTTTTTTTTTTCCTAAATTTAAATTTTAAATGTTCATTACTTTGTTTAATTTTCTTATTTTAGTATTTTAAAGTAGTGTCTAAAGTTGTACAATTTTTTCTTTATAATACACTAGTAATATTAACTCAGCTCATCCGTTTCAATCAATGCTTATTGGACGAGCTTACAACTTGTTAATTTTTTTTTCTATACCCTGTACTTTGTTGTTGCAAGAAAAAAAAATAAAATTATTATAATGAACAATAATTGTTTTCAAAATATGCAACCGGTAAACGTTTATATTTTGCATAAATTACACACGTACATGGCAAAAATAAAATAAAATTTTTATATCATTGAGTATTTCTTCAGAATTAAAGAAAATTATTTCTATTTTTGAATCCATTTTACACGCTCATGTATGTATGTGACAAACATTCAGCTACACAGACATTTGTTGTCTCGGTCTTACAAGAGCGTAGCATACCAAATTGTACGCTCAGCAGATCACGCTTAGCTCTGCTAGTTTAAAAATTAGAGTGGATTGATATCTTATACAATTTTAAGGTAAATTTGTTATCTGGGGCATCATATAACTTTTTAATATATTTTAATTTTAAAGCTAGTTAAGAATATTTTAAAATTGTCAAATCTTTGTACATTCTTCTGGCACAACAACTCTACTCTTGTAATAAATAATAGTTATATTAACAATTATTATAATAATTAATATCACCTACGCGATGTTATCTGTTGGTTATGAATAAATAATATTTAATAATAATGATGAACAACAACAGTAATGAGTAGCGATTGGATTTGTATGTAAATACATATTTACTAAAACATGATAAATGAATTATTCCGAATGATAAATTCGTTTCACACGATTTGCAATAAAATAAGATATATTTTATTTTATATCTTTTTACATATTTTTTTTCAGAAATACATATTTTTACATTATTTGTAAAATGTATCTTAATTTTTTACACATTTGGTAAATTTCATCAAAAACTCCAATATGTAAAATAATTTGTCAATTTACATCATAAAATTTGTAAAATAACATCAATGAAGTATGCACCGACAACATCTTGTGATATGGAACGCTTTTTTAGTAGGTATAATAGTCAGTGTTAAGACCAAATCGTCATAGTTTTAATTTTGAAAATTTAATACAATGTACGGTTTGTCATTGTTTTACTTTAAATTGATTAAAAATGAATTGTATTTTAATTTAACACATTTCCATATTTTATAATTTTTTTTATTACATATGTTTTATTTTTAACTACCGTTAATCGAGGTGACTTGGTGAAGTATTTTGACATACTACTTGGTACTATGAGCTTGAAAACATCGTACTGGGCTACTAAAATTATATTTATTTCCGCATACCTCTAATGAATAGAATAAGATATTCCATTTAGTTTTTTGACCAAAACTAGATTAAAAAAATAAAAAAAAAAATACATGTTACAATTCACCTCAATTTTTGGATGAGTTGTACAGCTCTGAAAATTCGATTCAAGCACATTAGAATTGACTTGTAACAAAATATTTATATATTTTTACATGCTCAACATTTTGGAGGAATCAGGATTTTTCTATCTTACTTTTAATGCTATTGACAAGTTAAGCATTTGAAGTTTTTCCACCAGGTTACTTCCAAATGAACTAAGAGTATTTTTTTGAAAGTATTATCCAATTAAGCATGCAAAAACGCACATTAAGAAAAAATTAATTTCAAAAAATCGCTTGGAAGCTAAATTGCATTTTTTATGTACAAGTCACCGTTATATTTTTATGAAAAATAAAACCAAAGCTATACGATTGAAAAAAAAATTGTGTAAGCTTCTGATAACTATATTCTTATTTTGAAACATTCTTTAATGCATAAAAATATAAAAATATAAAAACTAATAAACTAGACTTCTAAGACGAAGATCGAAGCACTTTTGAAGGCAATGATAAAATCGTTGTTATCATGAGAAATATTTGGCTTTTTTTTTGGAGGTAATGATAAGACCAATAACATAAAAATGATAAACATATTTTTAATGGAGGTAGAATTAAATTTTATTAAATACCCTAGTTTAATACAAGGTTCCGATTAAGTTGTTGTTACTGTAAATAAAATGAAAAGTTAAGCGTAAATCAAAAATAATTTCTTATGAGCATCTAAAGTTCAAATGTTAAGAGGACGTCGCACCCGCATGTGTTGTCTCCGTCTTACACACGTACGACGTACCAAATTTTCGTTCGCTAGTTTCAATAGGCCCTTACCTTCTATGATAACAATATAATATAAATAATACACACAATATAACCATAAGTTACAACAAACGATAATTGGCGATTCGCGGCTTGTGCATTAACAATATAATATAAATATTGGCGATTCGCACCCTTTACAAATAATAAAAATATGGCGCTTCGAGCACGACAATAATAGCACGGTTCAATAATTATAATATGTGAGACGATTTGCGACTTGCATAAGAATAATACAAAATTGGCGATTCACACTTGAACTTAAAAACCAATATAATATAAAACCGGCGACCGGCACACTCAATAATAAATTTTGCGTCTTGATGACAGCGGTGCGCGTACTGACTTGATTGCGCCGGCCGTGTCTCATAATAATTACGCTATTATATTATAATTCGCAGCTGACAATTATACAAGAATAAAAACAATAGAAATACTTATACCTAATACAAATAGTATATTGTGTGCGTGTGACTGTGTGAGTGTTAGTGTCGGTCGGGCGGCAACTATAGGCCGTGGACCCATACTGCGGACCTGATAGCGTTAATTTTCGGCGTAAACAGCATGTATACCTACGGTGTTTGAGTGTATGGAGGTGCGTCTGGTGGCTCGTCTCCCAGCAAGCCCCGTTAACCCGGCAGACGTGAGCGGACGGCGCCGCATGTCTTACCAGTGACGCATTACGAGTTACAACTGGGAGTACGGAATAGAACGGTCGCCCAAAACGGTGTTCGAGCCAGGCTCGTCGTCCACCATCATTAAGTGGGATCACATGCCGGCAGAAGAGTCGGTACTCCAAGTAAGCACAGTGACAGTGTGTAATCCCGAATAACGTAAGAATAATTTATAATCTATTTTTTATTTTATACTCATTATTAAAAAATTTATTGGGAAATTAATTCACTATTGGCTCATAAATATATTTTATATTTATTACAGCTAGAAGGAGTCGAGATTTTGGTGCTGCTCGGATATGCAGTCTACCGATCCGACGCGGTCTACAAACATGTATGTAGACTGCATATCTGAGCAGCGATAAAAAAAAAAACATTAAAAGATAAAATTGACCCAAATATAATTTGCTGTAATATAATGTATACCTACGATATAGTTTTGTATTTTCCGTCTATATTTATTGTTGGGTACTAAAAGACAAAATCACTGATATACCACAGTGTGGTAGTGTATTTAATAAGAAATTATTTTTAATATTTTTTACATGATTTTTAATTTTCTTAGTAAGATTTTTTTGTTTTTTTTTTTAAAAATATTTTTGACTTATGACATTGCATACCATTATTTAAAAATATTTTTGACTTATGACATTGCATACCATTATTTAAAAATATTTTTGATTTATGACATTGCATACCATTATTTAAAAATATTTTTGACTTATGACATTGCATACCATTATTTTTAATGATTTTTACAAATATACTAATAATTAAAATTTGAATATTTATTTACATACTACAATTACTATTTACTGAGTATTATAGGTTGGTAGACCGCATATCCGAGCAGCACCGAGATTTTTTGCAACCAACCGACAGGCAGCCCAAGTACTAATATTACCTGTGGATTTGTGTGGTATCAGTACAAACAAGACATTTGGGAAATGTGTAGATAATCTAAATTTAAATGCAGAATAAACTAATTTTAGATACTATTTACTTATTTTTTAATTTCTAGCTAGATTTTATCGTTTTATTTTAATTTTATATATTAATTGATAGCTAATTCTGGGTCACTTTATAGTAGGGCTAAGTTGTGCACAACCGCCTAAATCCTATAATATATGCAGCTCAAAATGTTGTATTTGGACTGACAGTCTTGACCGTTACCCAATAGAAGAAGAAGATATATTTTCTATTACAAATTTCAATAAACCCTTCGTAATCCTCATGAATAATTAAAATATTATATTTAATTTTATCGAATGTACCCAGGCATGGTTCTAGGACTACATTTTCGAATGGGCAACAGTAGATTTATAATTAGGTTTGAACTGCGAATAATATTCCTCATTTCCTCACCGTTCCCCAATAAGGGGCACCATAAATTTCGGTATTGGCAGCTGTCCACCCTGCCCATACGCTAGAACCGCCACTGAAAATGTACCACTCACACCAAGTGCCTACACTATTGCCTGTGTTTAAAATATGTTATGTGGAGGCAAGTTAATACATTATATAATTTTTATTTGCATTATCCAGGTTAGGTGTAATTTATTAATGTGTTATACATTTCAAAAATTAAACCCATAACAATTAGGATGCTAGTCAAATTATTGTCTCTATTTTACATATTCTAAACTAATGTTCCTCATTTTTTCCAATACAGTTTAGTTTAGTGATTTATAAAAATATTTACGTTTTTATATTGTGTAACTAGCTTTGAAATTAAAATATTGAAAAAACCAACGAGAATTTACACACTGAATTAGTATGCCGTCATTAAAAAAGCCAAATGCGAATTAACTGTATTGGAAATATAGAATGTATTTCTTTATTTTATGAATAACTTTGATTTGTTCTAATATTTATTGTGTAATCCTTAAATAAGTTTTTCTGCTACATAACCTATTCTATAGTCTCTTATATATTATATCGGCGAAAACTTGTATTTCACATGTTTACAAAATATTTATAATAACTGAGAAACTCCAATGCATCTTCACTTAATTGGTAGGTAATCAATAATAATTTTACATGAATTTGTATGGTTTGAAATGAAAGTGTAAGAAGGTTAAGAAAAATATTAAAGTATACTTATTGTAGTTAAGAATATATGAAAAAGGAAATTCGAAAACTCAGATCTTAGTCTATTATTTTTATTTTGCATGAATCACAGAATTTTCTTTTCGACATTCTAATTATTAATATTACAACAAAAATTTTTACATGTTACATGATTACTTATATAATTATTATTAAAACCCATAGGATTTACAGTTTTCCGCTTTTTAATGTCAAAACACATTTATAATACAATTTATAAGAAAAAAATTATATTGCAAATAATAATTTATAATATATTTCATAGTTGTATGTTATTTATGGTGTATTATGTATTATGCGTATATGCCAATTAAATTTAATTGTAAAGAAAATAATAACAATTTTAGTTATTTGGTTATTAATGTTGTTATGTTTTATAGGCACAATGAAATTTTCAAATCCAATGTTTTAGGAAATAATATCACAAAATATAGGTCATATAGACTGACAAACCGTCTTTGCTCCGAATCGTTTTTGTATGCAATGATTTATCATTGAATTCAAATTTAACAAATAAAAAACTATTAATTTCGACCTATTCAACACCTACTGTTCAGCACATTGGAACCCTCTTTTCCATCCTTTTTAATTTGGATTTGATGGAATAGAGGATTGTGACAGAAAGAGGTTGGAAATAAGTATCTATTTTACTCTTACCATCGTCCACCATCAGAGAATCAAAAACAAATAGTGAGTAAGCATAACATTGCATACATGCATGAATTTGTATATTTTTAATGGTTGATCAAAAAAATAGCTACCAGTTTATATCAACATTTGTTTCATAACCTGACGATTCTGTATTGTTGCAATAATTTTATTTTGAATTTTCAGTACCTACATTTTTTAATGTATTGTGGATAATTATGCCACAAATAACAGTAGAATTTGTTATAAAAAAAAAAGTTATTTTCTATTTATTTTTAAAATATAACGATTAACAAAAATTAAAATAATGTTAGAAGGAAAAAATCAAATAACGTTAAACATTAAAATTGTATAATGTTTAGGTTTAAATACCCAAAACAGAAAAACAATACTTTTTTTTAGAATTTATGCCCTGATACTAGCTTATAATCTTTCAAACTATAAAATTACCAAAGAATAAAGCTGACTGCCGGCAGCTAAGTAATCTGTTTTCATGCTCTAATTAGGGCATTCTTATCCTGAATAGAGTATAGTGGTATCATTTTTATTTTTTGAACTACAAACATACTTCTTTTTTTGTTAACTAATATAAATTTTAACGTTCTTAACAGGATGTTTTCTTGAAATCTTGTACAGCAATATCACTTAAAATTTTTGTTTTGCAAATCTAATTAGGTTATTCATTTTATTTTATACTATTTTTATACCTAATCAAAATAAAATAAATAATTTAATTGTGCACATTTTTTTTTTACTAATTCCTATTGTTTTAAAAATTTATATTTTCTCATAGGTACGTGTCATGATTTTTTAAACCTATTTAATGAGTTATATAATTTAATTTATTAAATTATATGATTATCAATGGTATTATGATTAATACTAAATAATTTAAGTTATAAGGTTAATATTGGAAGTAATTATCCAACATTTTGAAAATTATAGTTTTCATGTTCTCATAAAATTTCAATAATAATTAATTATTCTGTTTACACATTAGTTTTTATTAAGTTAGCTGACTGACTAATTTGAGTATTTTTCAAATTAAAGCCGATTAAAATAAATAAATTTAATATATTTTATACACGTATAAAAACATACATAATAACTATATTATAATATACATTATGTATTATTTTGTATATATTTTAAAATAAGGGTTTTTTCAACTATGTTATTTAATTTTATGAAAACTTAGTATTTGTTAATTATTTTTATTTTTCTATTTGTAGGTATCAATTGATGCAAAATTATGAAAAAAATCATGATTTCACAGCTGTCTAGTAATAAACAACAAGTTATGATTGTTCGGTACAATTGCACAACACAATTTTTATTTTATATATTTATAATTTCTCATTCATCAAAATATATTAGAATAGTAAAATTCTTAATATAATTAATATAATAATTTAACAAAACTTAGGTATCAAAATATTTATAAAAAAAAAATAACAAATGACAACATATTATCTCAGTCGTGTACCTCAAACATTATACAATTTTAATCATCGTCATCTGAAGTTAAATCAATACCTGCAAAATAACAAAATAAATATATATATAATATATAAGAATATTATTCAGTCTTATCAATACTAAATAAAAATAATATTCTAACCTGACAATCTTTTTTAAATTTTAAACATAATATATTGTAATATCAATATTCTAAATTGAACATATTCTGAAATGTATGCACTTATATTCTAGTATTCATTTGTATAAAAAAAAATGCAAACATTTTTAATTTTTTTACATAAGAGTAACATCAGACGGCTTCTACTTACAGAAATTGGCTACACTAATGAACACTAAATGTCATTATATTATTTCAATCACCTATCTTGTATTTTCTTATTTTACGGGTAAGGAATTGTCAGAAACTAAGGTTAATGAAAACTGATTTAACTGAGGGTATAATTTGATCAAACATGTCAAGCTAAAAGTATTAACTGGATCAATTATATGAATAGCTTAGTATGCCGCACACAAAAATTTAACAAAAAGAAAAAGTTTAATACAAATTTTTAATTTTAGTTTACTATACTAAACAATATTTATTCAATTACTGTTAATGATATTCCGGGCCTGATCAAACAGGAAAAAAATCGATTGCTACCTAAAGTGACTCTTTTCTGAGCAGGTGTTTAGTAATAGTGACGTAAAATTTATATGATTCTGAATATTGTTATAAGTATTTTATATATTATTATTAGTTAATATTATTTTAATTACAATACTTACTCATCGGGTATGCAAAAAGATGATATCCATTGCCTGAGAAATTCATAATAACACCTGGTCTAATTGATCCGTAACTAGATATTATTGGCAACTGTATTCGAGGTATTTGCTGAACTTGGGAATGTGTATTTGATTGTTCAATGGCATGTGTAATCGGTTGTTCAATGGCATGTGTAATCGGTTGTTCAATGGCATGTGTATTTGGTTGTTCAATGGCATGTGTATTTGGTTGTTCAATGGCATGTGTATTTGGTTGTTCAATGGCATGTGTATTTGGTTGTTCAACGGCATGTGGATTTGTATTTTCAATGGCATATGTATTAGATGGTTCATCGTCAGATATACACTAAAAATAATTGAACAATTATTATGAAAATATATTATTTGGTGGTTAACAGACTGGTAGGTAATTTAAGCAATGGTTAACACTTAAATTCAGCTATAGTTAAGTGAAGGCTAAAATAACAAAAACATCTAACCAAGAAGTTAGTAGATAAAGATATTGATATAAATAAAACAAACACATTATCTATTATGATTGAAAGTGTAAACAATACGTTGTATGTATTTTTAGGATGAATAATGAATTAAATTCTTCGAGAAACTGGCGTTATCTGCATGGTAATTATTAGCACAGACAACACTTTGTTAACAATCATTATTTTACTTGTAAAGGTTACTTAATACATTAATTTTAAAATAAACTGTAAGTATAAATGTAAAATAAATTGTAAGATCACATATGAATATTTCAATAACTGTTGGAGTTATAAACAAAAACCCTATATCATATAGTTTATAAGTACAGCAGAATCTCGATTATCAGTCTATTATACAAACAAATATCTCATGCAATTTACGTATCCAAACACTCTGTTATCTGTAGCGCTTACAATGTAATTATTAAAGTGTGGATGTTTATGACTTAGTATATTTTTTTTCGCACAGCCAAAATTACATCAAAGTATGATATAAATCTGATTCATGAAATCTAGATTACACATAGGCAAACTTAATTAGCATATTTGACATTCTTGACTATATAAATGCATATATTGATTATTTCTAGATTGAGTAGCATACATTTTATAAATGATATGTATAATATTATTAAAAATAGTCCATATTATTATCAATTACTTTTGTTAGTTGTGTTTATGAGTAAGACCCCTCATATTATTATATTTTATTATATTATGAGAAGACCAGTGGGTTTTACCAATAAGTGTGAAGTTACGAGATTATGATGAGTTTAATATTGAATATTTTTTTCATATTTAATAAAAGTGTATTTTGTAATAAAGTAGTTTTAAATACACATTTAAAAGAGTATATACATTTTTTGAATTAAAATTAACCTTTTTTTGCATATATTTGCTGAAAAAAATGGGTATATTTAATTTATTTTATGACATATTATTACATATTTTAACATAAAAATGTATATTTTAATGAAATTATGGTCATAAACATCCAAGCTCTAGTAATTATGTAGACATATATAAAATATGTTATAATAAATAATAAATATTAATATATCATATTATGTCAAATTGTCATAAATATATATATTTTTACTTGTGACTATATTTTTCAAACTTATATTTTATACCAAAAAAATATAAACCTATATATTTATATTTAAATTTTAGTGGTGGTTTTTTAATCTGTGGTGTATTAATTTTTTTGTGATTTTTTTACCTTTAAATATTATTTCTGGGCTTTTTTAAAGTGATTCACTGTAAATAATAATCTATTCACGCTGTAAGTACATCAGACCCTAAGTATACATATTTAGAATGGTAGATCAGTAACAGTGTGTTCAAATCACTGCTTTTTAGAGTGCTAACAGACACCGTTACTGTTACTTCATGAATCACTGAAAATTAGCAGTGATTGTTATTTTAAAACACCACTAACCTATATTCCATCTCGCCTCGACTGTATACAGCAATAATAATTTGCGGAGTAAGTGCAGATAGTGCACATTTACGTTTTTTTTTTAATAATATGGAAAACGAACAATATAAAATCAACTAGCTCAAAGATGCACTAAATTGGGGATAATCAAAAAATATCCAATTTTAAAAATGTTAAATCTAGTTTAATATGATTTCGTAGATTAGTAGATAATACTAAATTTTTAATGAAAAATATCTCAAATATTAACTTACAAAATTGCAAGCATGGAAATTGTTTTAGAAATCAAAAAGATAAACACGGATTTTGTGAGTGAATTTTCTTCGTGTAGTTCATAAAATGAACTTGAAGCTTTTAGATCTTAGCAATAGAAAAGAATGTTCAATACAAAATAGATAATGGTGAAATTTCTAAAATACTCAAGTTTTGAAGTAAATTACCTGTACACTGCTATGATTGCTGTCATCTGAATCTGATATAAGTATTGGATCATCAGATAATTGTAGCTGACTTCTATTGGCCACTATTACACTATTTAGTCTTTGAGGGCCAGACAAGTCTTGCTCTTCAAACATACCCGGACTTTTACTACAATTCCCATTATCAAGTAATTCTAATTGTATTTTATTCTTCTTTATTGTATCCTTATCTAAAATTTAATATTCAATGCATTATAAAAATTATAAAATCATGAAGTGGAACAATGTTTTCTATGTGTTACATTTCATAGTAGAATTGACTTACAAAGTACCATCAAAGTAAGCATGCAAAAATTAATTATATTATATCATCATTAATAATATATCAATAATATTTTTTCTTTTGGTAATAATGTCGTATATACATTGTTGTAGACATGTAACACATTATTTACATAATTTTAAATTTAATAATATACAATTTGATAGGTCTTCGATATTACAGTATGAAATAAAAATCAATACCTTAATTAAAACACAACATTTTTCTTCGCTCAAACTTAATTTATAAGTTATATTTAAAATTGTATTTCTATATTAATTTATAATTAACTCGTTGGGGAATCCAAGTTCAGTTTAAATATTCTGAACAAATAATAATAATAATATTTAGTGGCCAACAAATTAATTACAATTTACTATAATACATATTACTGAGTTTGATGGCCTAACTTACTTACTTTGAGGATATCCTCTTATCTGTGAAGTTGGAGTACTAATAAAATTAGGTAAATAAATATTTAAGTACAAGACTTGGATATTTAGGAATTTTCTTGCGTTTATAAATAGATAGTGCAGTTTTGGTAATTTAATTATTATGTAATTTATGAGTGTCCCATGTTTAGTGCTGATCAACAGTTATTTCTGAATATTTTGTATTTTCAGTTTTATAAAAAGCGTTGTATGAACAATTATTAATTTTTATTTCAAACCATGCATTTATCAATCGATATCAGTCTCAGTTTTTAAGTGAACTTCATCCCAATTGGCCCCAAACATAAGTATAGCCATTTCGTCGGCATAAGAAAGTAATTTACCGTAAATATTTAAATTACCTAATGAAACTACAAATATAATATATAAAATGGTTGATAAAACTGTTCCATGAGGAACCCCAACCGCAATTAAAATGTCATTGCTTAGTGTGTTGTTGATTCTCATATTATGTTGTTTTCTATAATTCAGATGATTCTAAAAGGTTGAATGGTTTTATAATTATACCAATGTCCTTAGGAATATTTAATGGTGTTCTATGAGAAATGCTGATCTCACTTTTAAAAGAATCTGGTACAATGCCTTCACATAGTACTGTTTTAAAAATATGTGCTAAGATATTTGATATTATTTCTTTAATTTGCTTAAAAACGTTTATTGATATTTCATTTTTCTCAGAAGCTGAATCACCTGTTATATTGGAAATAATATTATTTAATTCTGATTTAGTTATTTTGCTTAAATGAAAGGATTGTTTAGGTTTGTTAATAAATTAATTTTGGTATTTTGGCTATCATTAGTGGATCAGGATAAGATTCACAAATTGCATTATTAATATTTAAACAATAACTTTTTTGATGCGGCTGTGTTTGTGTCTTTATTTATTTTATTGATGACCATATTTTTTGAGATTGCTACAGTATTATTTTTATTTTAGCACCATAGAATCTTTGTTTTTGTTTTATTATTATATCTGATAATTAATTTCTTAAAGTTTTATATTAGTTGACAAGAAAAAAAGGAGTTAAGCTTCCTAATTAGAATATGTATTTTATCCCTTTTTTTTACAAAAAAAGTTGAATGATAACAGAGAAACCATTTGCCATCCCCAGTCCCCCGCCGCCAATCTTGTTGTTTCAAGTCCATTACATCATAGTCAATGGTTGACTTTAATTCCATTGGAGGTTGAGATTTTGTTTTAGATTAGGCATGTGTTAATTAATTGGTTATTTTATTGTTTTGAGTGACTTTCCTATGGCATAGCGTATACAAAATTAATGCAATAATAATAAAGCATACCTGTAACTTCTTTGCAAACAGCACAGCACCAATCTTCTTGTTCACCTTTAATAGAACTGCACAATCTATGTGTTCCGTTTGATCCACATGACTTGCAGAGAAGAATTTCCCATGATCCGCTGTTTAGAAAATAAGAAATAATATATATTAATGCCACTTGAATTATTTTAATTATTTATATTTACTTTATTTATTTATTTTTATAATTAAGTTCATAGTTCATCAATGTTATAATAAATAGTTGAATAGTTTTGAAAATTAATTTTCATTTTTAAGTAAATTTCACAAATATTTTATAAATTTTAGGAATAAGGATTAATTATAACTGTTCATTAGTGCAAGCTCTGACAATCTTAATTTACTGTACTTTTTCACTTGTGGACAAAAACAAAAAAATTATTAATGTTTTTAAAAACAAATTACTTACAATTCGTGCCGAAATTTTCGTGTTTCTGTGTGTGGACATAGACATGTTTCAATACTGCATACAAAATGCCTTTCTGAGAGGTCGGCAAAAGCATTCGGTTCTGTTTCCCAAGAGGCATTCCTGCGGTTTAATTTTTAAATTACTTATAGTATATAATAATTTAACGTGTATCAACATAGATTAAATGACCATAGATGGTACAAATTATTATAAAATCCAAATAATGAGTGGCTGCATTGGCGTTGCCTATATTAATATGATATATTTTACTATAGTGTTATTTAATCTATGGTACCAGTGAATGCATATTAGTTTTGAACAAGACTTAAAAATTCTTAAGAATTCTTCTAAAATTACTAAAAGATGATTAACTGAATTGGTAACTTTTAAATCTACATTTATTTAAAAAAAAATTATATTTAACCTATAAAGCATCTTTATAGAAATATGGTAATTTTAAGGGCTTATTATTTTGAAATGTTAACCTATTTGAAAAAAATTTAAAAAAATTTTTTCAACTCTTCTTTTTGAATGACGAAAATTTTATTTTCATATTCTGAAGCAGAATATTTATAGTAGTACTTCAAGATTCATGAAAATACAATTTAATACTAAGCATATTTGAATCTAACCAATGAACTAACATACAAATTGAACTATATTTGTATGCAAATTAAATGTTTTATTGTTTATAATTTGGTACTTGATAAGTGTTCTTATAGTTTTGTACATATTTTTGCATTACATTTCAATAATTGGGATAAATAAGACTCAATTTACCGTGATGGTATATAAATTCCAAGAGTGAGCATTGTGCTCTTGAAATTATCAACATCGTTGCATAATGGGCATTTAAAAAAGTAGCCTGCACTTAATGCCAAATCTTGCACACATTCTCGGTGAAACCAAGCATTACGTTTACAACACGGTGCCCAAATAGAAGTTGGTACAGGAGACGGTATAACAGCATCCTTACAAATGGCACATTGTGTAGGAGTAGATTTATTTAACTCAGATGCCTCTATAGTTTGCAGAATACGATGCTCTTGGCAAAACGATCTGAAATATTTGAATGAATGAGAATGATACAGAAAAAGGTTTACAAATACAAAATTAACTGCTTACTGAAATGACTGAAAAAATTGATGCATAGACCCATTTTTCAATCCACAAGGAAGATGAAACACTTTTTGACATTTTTCATCACAACATGATATAGTAGCACCCTTTTTGTTGCAGTAAAAGCAAATCTAAAATCACAATTATGATGTAACTATGTTATACTTTTGAAAATTAATTTGTAATTAATAAATTTTAGGATTTATTCAATTTTTGCAAAGTTTTATTTGATGGTGTAGGGGGTGTGGGGGAAAATTTTGAAGGGCTCAAAAGGCTCCTGGTTAATTCAATTCACTATTTTGAGCCTATGACTATAATACTTTTTTTTCAATCTGTAGATTGGTTCATTAACAAAATATTCTTCCACTTCTCTCTATTCCATAGCAACTTTTTTCAATTCTTTGCAAGATCTTTTATTTAAATATAACATGATTTGCTTTGTTAAGACTGCCTTGGCCTTCCTCTTACAGGCTCTTATTTTTCCTCCAATTATAGATGACTATAATACTACACGCTGCATAATATAAAAAGAACATACTTCTTGAGATCCTCTGGTCAGCTCAGCTTGTATGTCTTTTAATAAAAATCCCCAAATCCCCTCGTTGTCTGCACCACTTTGAACGGCCATTGATGATAATAACTGAAAACAAGTATATAGTTATTTTCAACTAATAATATAATAATATTTTGGGATATCTACTTACGATACAAAAATAATGAACAACGTGGTTCTTTATCAGATATAGCAGTCCGTACAATTTTTCACTGATTTCTTTTTGACCACACAACATACATGCTTTATTATGCCTTAAACTGAGCACTACCATCTCATCTTTGGATTTGGGTCGACAAGCTGTTGGCTTCAATGCATTACCTGTTAAAATTACAAAATTTCATTAAAATTTGGTTTTAAAAATGAATAACAGTTGTTATATTTTAGATAAGTAAATTAACATTTTCAATCATTTATTATGTGACGGTTGTGCATTATAAATTAAAATTAAAATTCCATAATAAGTCGTCAAAACGGCATTAAACTTATTTTGTCATTAGGTTAGGTTCTAACCTACTAGAAAAAATTATTTTGCAAATTATTTTATTTACATTAATTGGAGGATTAATAATTATACTAGCATATTAGCTATTGGTATTTACTTTTTGACATTAATAATAACAGTTAATTATATAAAAATATAGATAGTAATACAGGTAAGTAGTATATATGTGCCATTCCTGGCTCAGTGGCTATAATTATCAGTAAAAGATCACAAAGAAAACAATGTGCAAAAAGATCACAAAATTAAAATACAATAATAATTAAAATATTTTTTCATAAAACTAAATGTAATACCTAATAATTAAAAATAATAATAAAAATATTTTTCATAAAAAATTAATTATTTCTATAATTGATTATAGAAATGGAATACGCTTTTCATATAAAATATTTTTCATAAAATTAATTATTTCTATAATTGAAAAAAATACAAAAAATCTTTGGAAATGATTTTACACTATCAGACTATGAGGGGGACTTATAAAGAATTAAAATTAAAAATGTTTAATGAAAAAATCAAGCTTCTATCATAAATTACACTGGAGTTATACTTATATGAAGTGGAGGGTAAACTTTTAATATGTAGTATAGATAAGCATGTATTGCACATCTGCGATGTTTCGAATTGATAATATCAAATATTAAATGAATAGTAGAAAAAAATTCGAAAAAAAAGTGAAAAAAAAATGCAAAAAATCTACAAAATCATTTCCCAGCTTTGCAGATACCCGTTATGAAAAAAGGTGGCAGAAACTCTTTTACAGATATCTGCAAAGCTATCGTGGGACAGTGAAATTATCCAAGTGCTTTAGTGATCGTCAACTACAGTTTTCAGTAGAACTGATAGGTGGGCGCCTACACCTATACAATTTAACGTAAACGTCTTCAATGCCTGATGAAAGTAGTAGGTGAACACATTTTAAACAAACCAGTTACCGAGCTGGCTAAAGCACAGGAACATATAATATGAATATTTAAACACTATTTAAATAATTCAATAAAAAAAAAACATCATAATATAAACTATACATAAATATAATATATAATGTTAAAAAATAATCAGTATAGCAACACAAACGTAGCAAAAATATATTATAATTATCATTAAAAACACATAAACACAGTGCATGGCCAGATGAAGAATACGAATGCGGAAATATTAATTGTGAAATAAAAATTGCTAATAAAATAGAAAACGTTAAAACATCAACATGAAACGTTAAAATTTGTATTTCTATTATTTATAATAATAAAAATAAAAAATTGAAGGTAAACGTTCAACGTAACAATCTAACAACGTAAATATTTGAACGTAAAAAAATATGTATATTATTATTAATATTATTATTATACGTAAATATTCAACATAATAAAATCGAACATCCAACGTACGGACATAAAATTTTTAAATATCGAACGTAAAAAGTCTTTAATGTATGTTTTTTATATTTTTATATTTTTTATAGTAAATAATAGTAATGGAAATAGAAAATTTGAAAGAACTTTTAAATAATATGTTTGAAAATTTAAAAGTTATAACAACAGTGATAGTGATAGTTATAGTGATTATATGTGTTTGATAGTAGATAAAATCAAACTACGTGAAAAACAATGTGAAGAATATGAACGTGAAATCAAGAAACATAAGGGTATGCTTATAAATTTCCACAAGGTGACAAAAAAGATAATCTTGACTAAACGTGAAAATGCTAACATTAATTGATTTACATTGTAAAATTTTAATTTTTTTATAATAAATAATAGAAATGAAAAATAAAAATTTGAAAGAACTTTGGCAACAATATAATAGTTTATATCATAAATATGATAATGAATTTAATTTACTTGAAGCTACAGAAACACTTTTAAGTAAATTCTAGTAAATAATAAATATCCTAACAAAACTTGTGATAAATGTAACTTGACAATTGGTTACAAAAGTTGGTCTGCTCATTTGAAGTCTTATAATCATCAAAAAAATGATAAAGATCAAACAATTATACCTTATAGACTTAATACAAAATATAATGGTATACCAATTAATCAATATAGACTAAAAAATTTTAATTTTTTGAAATTAATGCAAAATGATATAAAAAAAATTAATGTTATGCGAATTTTTGTGCTTTAACATATTATGAAAATTCTGAGAATGTTAAATATAATCTAAATGAAATCCCAATTAATGGAAATATTTTCATTATTAATCAAGGAGATGATTATTTTGGAAATGGAAATCCTTATATTTCTAAACTATTACACTCAACAACTTGGTTAGAACTTTGTCAAATAGTTCATGACAAATTATTGCAACAGGTGATTATAATCACCACTATCTAGATGATATTAAGGTTATTCAAGATTTAGGAAATATTAAAATGTGTGAATTTAATATGGGATCTTAGTTAAAGGAAGTGATATCTATAATCAATAGTCAGGTTGGCCGAGCGGTCTAAGGCATCAGATTTAAGCTCTGACTCCTACACCTGACAATAATAGATTGTAGAATTCTCAGGGTAACTTTTCATTATTTCTCTGGAATTTTAGAATATATTTATAGAAATATTCTATTAAAAAATTGAATGTAAAAAAATATAATATTATATATAATAAACAATGGAAAATAAAAAATTGAAATCAATGTTAAAGGAAATAATAACATTAATAAAATGGATAACAAAAAAACATATCCTAATAAAAATTGTAATAAATGTAACTTAACAATTAGTTAAAAAAATTGGTCTAGACATTTGAAGTCTATTCATCATCAAAACAATGATATAGATCAAACAATTAAACTTAAATTTAATAAAACATACAAAAGTATACCAACAAAACAAATGAGAACAAAAAAAGAAAGAAAACCAAAAACAAAAAAAAAGATAATACCGAAAACACTTAGTTTTCAATTTTTATAAAAAGCTGTTTGATATTGATAAGAAAGATAATCGACCTATTTTAAAAACTGAAGAAACATCATTTTAAAGTAGATTAATAACTTATATTATTAAAAATACTATGGGTATTAAAGATATACAATTGTTTTTAAATCGTCTAGACAAACCAAAAATAGGACGAGTCAAACAAGCATTAACAAAGAACAATTTAAAAGTTAATATTATATTTCTTGCTATATATAAGAGAGGTAATGATGAAGAAAATATGGTATACAAAGAACGTAATTTTAAAACACAAAATTCTAATTTAAATGATTTTTATACAAATGCAAAAATTAAAATTGTAAATGAAGTAGATTTTGTAATGAAAAATTCACAATGGAGACTTGATCAAGTTTGGGAATAAACATAAATAAATATGTTCCTTTTAAAGGTTCTTCATATATTCCATTACCTGAAGATATTCAAAATAAACATGCTATTATAAATGTTAAAAATTAAGATAATAAATGTTTTCTTTGGGCAATACTCTCTGCTTTACATCCTGTTGGAAAAAATGCAGAAAGAGTAACCAAATATATTCCTTTTGAAAATTAATTTGAGAATTAACTAAAGGGTATTGAATTTCCAATAAAAACCACAGACGTTCCAAAATTTGTTAAAAGAACAAAGGACATTTCTATTAATATTTATTATTTAAATGAAAATGATAGAATTGAACCTTTAGAAATAACTAAAATTGAAAAAACTCATCATATAGATTTGTTATATTTAACACCAAATTATGAGGATATTAATGATAATATGAATAAAGGTCATTATTGTTGGATTAAAGATTTGTGGAAACTAGTAGGAAGTCAAATTACAAAAAATGGTCATAAAAGATTTTTATGTAAAATGTGTTTAAATAGTTTTGATACAGAAAATAAGTTGAATGATCATAAAGATTATTGTGGTAATAATAAACCTGCTAAAATAATTCTACCGGCACCTTATAATAAAACTTTAGAATTTGAGAAGTATAATAATTCCTTAAGAATCCCTTTTGTGATTTATTTTGACTTTGAATGTACACTCCAACCAATATACACTTGTAAACCAAATGATACAGTCTTTTACAAAATGTTATCAGAAACATATACCTAATAATTTTTGTTATTATATTAAATATAGTAATGGTGATTCTGTAGAATATTCTGGTCCAAACGTAGCTCAAGAATTTTTTAATTGTATAAAAGATGAAGAAATAACTATTTCTGAAATATATGATGAAATGGTTCCTATGAAGCTATTGAATGAAAATCAACAAGATCATTATAATAATTCTATTAATTGTCATATTTGTGAGAGATTTTTAGATCAACTTCCTCCAAGGTTAGAGAAAGAAATTAAAATATATGTAAACATTGCGGAATATTATAAGAATCTTATTGAAGTTGAGCAAATAGAATTAAATATAGCTTTACTTGAAAAAGAAAAAGGAACAAAAGCAAAAAATATGAAAAAAGTTTGCGATCATGATCATTTGACTGGAGAATATAGAGGGGCGGCTCATTCTATCTGTAATCTTACTTATAAAAATCCTAAATTCATCCCAATTGTTTGTCATAATCTTTCAGGTTATGAATTATGATGCTCATCTATTTATAAAAGAGTTTGGGAACGATAATAATGATATAAAATTAATTCCAAATAATAAGGAAAAATACATTTCTTTTTCGAAAATTATAGAACGTACAAAATATATCAAAGGTGAAGAAACAATATTAAAAACAGAATTAAGATTTATTGATTCATTTAAATTTTTACCTAGTTCTTTAGACAAATTAGCAAATAATCTTGAAATACATCAATTTAAAGAACTCAGTAAATATTTTCCTAAAAAACATTTAAATTTAGTTACAAGAAAGTTAGCTTATCCTTACGAGTATATGGATTGTGAAGAAAAATTTAATGAAACATGTTTACTCTCAATAGAAAAATTTTATAGTTCTCTCCCTGATAAAAATATAACAATAGAGGAATATAAAAACTCACAAAAAATTTGGAAAGTGTTCAATATACAAAATCTTCGTAAATTCACTAGATTATATAATAAGATTGATGTTTTATTGTTAGCAGATATAATGGAAAATTGTAGAGACATTTCTTTAAAAAATTATAAATTAGATCCTATGTGGTATTACACAACACCGGGATTTGCGTGGGATAGTAAATTAAGAATGACAAATGTAAAATTAAATTTATTAACATATATAGATATAGATAAATATTGATGTTTGAATCTGGAATCAGAGGTGGTTTATCTCAATGCAGTCAAAGATATTCAAAAGTAAATAATAAATATATGGGAAATAAATTTAATAAAAATGAGGAATCAACATTTTTACAATACTTGGATGCAAATAATCTCTATAGATGGGCAATGAGTAAATATTTACCTTATGGACATTTCCAATGGGTTGATAATCTGATTAATTTTGATGTAATGAATGTTTCTGATGAATCACCTAAAGGTTATATTTTAGAAGTAGATTTATCTTACCCTAAAGAACTTCATGATCTACATTCAGATTTTCCTTTAGCACCAGAAAGACAATTTGATAATAAAGTACTCCCTAGACGCTAAAATTATATATTAAATTAGGTTTAAAATTAGAGAAAATTCATAGAGTGTTAGAATTTAGTCTCCTTGGTTAAAAGTTTATATTGATTTCAATACTAATCTTAGATCACAAGCTAAGAATGAGTTTGAAAAAGAATATTTTAAATTAATGAACAACAGTGTTTATGGACGTACTATGATGAATGTAAGAAATTATGTTGATATAAAATTAGTTTCTAATGCAATCAAACTAGAAAAATCAATTACGTGACCTAATTTTGATAGAAAGACAATTTTTACAGAAAATTTAGCTGCAATCCATATGAAAAAAACACAAATATTTTTCAAACAACCAATATATATAGGGATGTGTGTTTTAGATTTATCTAAATCGTTGATGTATGATTTTTATTATAATATAATAAAGAAAAAATATGGAAATAGAGTTAAAATGTTGTATAAAGATACAGACTCTTTAACACTAGAAATAAAAACTGATGATTTCTATCAGGATATTAAAATTAATTTAGATCTTTTAAATCATTTTGACACTTCAGATTATCAAAAAGATAATATTTATGGTCTACCTTTACAAAACAAAAAGTTTTAGGTAAGTTTAAAGATGAATTGAATGGGAAAATTATGACGGAATTTATAGGTTTAAGATCTAAATTATATTCACATAGAATCTTAGATACTGAAAAGGAAATTAAAAAAGCTAAAGGTGTTAAAAAAAATGTAGTGGAAAATAAACTATGTTTTAACGATTTTGAAAATTGCTTGTTAACTAAAAATCCAAAATAATTTAGGCAAAATTTATTTAAGTTTAAGCATTTAGTTTTATGAAAAAATATTTTTATTATTATTTTTATTTATTATTACATTTATTTTTATAAAAAATATTTTAATTATTATTGTATTTCAATTTTGTGATCTTTTTGCACATTGTTTTCTTTGTGATCTTTTACTGATAATATTATAGCCACTGAGCCAGGAATGGCACATATATACTACTATATAATACACAGGTATTATCGTATTAAATAATCACGATTTATTTCTTGATGATTTACTTGGTCGACTGCATTATCTAAGTTGGACTCTGGAATGTTATAAAATATTAAATTAGATGCTCTGATATTGCGTTCGCCGACTTCACCAATTATAAACTCCTCAGACTGATTTTGAACGTTGTTATTATTCTTCTGACCCTTTAGCTCAGTAACTTCAGCTAATAAACGATTTATTAATAATTTAAGCTCGGGAATATCACGCGAACCGTTATTACATGCTTCGCAAAAGAATTTCAAAATTTGATTCTTAAAACCAAGGCATTTTATTTCACTATTATTAAGATCCGAGCATTTGTTATGTGTTAAAAAGTTACAGCCATCACGCTTAATAGATATATCGAGTTCAGCAAAACCAAGATTACAAATATAACAGTTAGCACTATTGGAAGCCATAAAGAATAGTTATGAATAATTACAACAGAATAAGACAGTAACGGAGAGATAAGCACAACCTTACGGTACGATTGAACGAACTGAATTGAATATTATATTAATATTTTCTTTTTTATTCTATAATGCTACATTATATTTAGTTTTTTGGTGTTCATTGTTTTCATTATTGATATTTAAGCTTACAGAAATGACTCATTTATATCTAAACGAAGTATAATAGTGGAAAAATACTACACGTGACATGAGGAAAAATTTAATTCATAATATGAAGTCCATTAAATTAACAACGGATAAATTAAGTAATAGTTGGAAAAAAGAATATATATATATATATATATATATCAATGAAGATCTAGCAAAATTAAAAAGAACACTCTTTTATCAAATGAACGCAACCGCTAAAGAAAAGGATTACAAATTTGTCTGGTTGTCCGATGCAGATATTCTTGTGAGGAAAAATGAAAACACAAAAATTATAAAATTTAAATCACCTCAAGACATCTATAATTTATAGTTATTATACTTATAATGTTCTTATAATTTTTAAAAAATCACATTACATATTTTAACTATTTTAATATGAATTATAATTTAACAAATATTCTTTTAAAACTAAATAATGTTAAATCTAGTTATGTAGATTCTATAGATAACATAATTTTACATACAAATACATTGTCTATCTTTCAATTAAATATTAGTAGTTATAATTTTAATTTTATCGATCTCACAATTTTATTAGGTTCGGTTGAAAATTATTTTGATATAGTTGTGTTATGTGAAACATGGCTTTTAAATGACTATGAATTTAAGTTAAATGGTTATAAAACTATTAATTCTTTGGGAACTTTTAACAAAAGAGATGGTGTTAGTCTTAATTAAAGATTCTCTAAATATATTACAAATTGAAAAGCAAACCTTATTAAACTATAATTCAATACAACTTATAATTAAAATAGATGAATTAGTATTTTCAGTTATTTACATTTATAGATCACTAAATGAAAATTTGGAATTATTTTTAAAAGGCTTAGACTTTTTTACCACACATCAATAAACAGTATTTAAGTACTAGAAGTATTATAAGAGATATAAATATTAATATAATGAGTAACTCTAATATTTGCAATGATTATTTAAATATTATTACAAGAAATGGATTTTTACCTTGCTTTAATAATTTTACTAGAGTAACTAATCATTCAAAAACTTGCATTGATCATATTTTTATTTAAAACATCGATTTCTAAGTTATTTAAAATATTTTAAGATGCGATAATAACTGACCATTATGGCACTATTTTGATTATATCCAATATTTATAATAATAATGAAAAAAAATACTCAAAACAATTTAATAATAAATAAGATGGACCACTTAAATATACAAGGGGGTAAACCACTGTTGGGAATTAGGTGTACAAAAGTGTAGGAATTACGAAGAATTCTCTGGAATTACATGGAAGTCCTTAAAATTACAAGGAATTCTTGGGAGTTACTAGGAGTTCTGGGAATTACTGGAAGTCCCAGGAATTACGAGGAAGTCTCAGGAATTATGAGGAATTTTTTGGAAGTCTTGGAAGTTGCTTATAAATCTTAAATTAAATATTTAAAATGTTGAAATTATTAATTTACGTGTATGTGATATAGTGTTCTGATAATAGAACGTCATAAAAAAAAAGTCTCCATGTTATTTGATAATATCTGATAAAGCAGGACAGGAAATTGTGTGAATATTATGTTTATGTAGATATTTTTAGATTTCTTAACTTTTTGTGTATGGTATTATTATTATTATTATTATTATTATTATTAGCATCATTATTTTTTTATTTTTTTACAACAATCTATTACATATAAATGATAGATGAGTATAGTGAAGTATACAAATCTGTTACATCTTACATATGTGTTAATTGTACTACAACAATATTTTCTATTTCCTGGTTTTACATCATTGCTTACATCTTATACAAATTACAAGGTAAGTACCTAAATACTTATTATTTTTTACAAGGAATTAACGTTCATAATTAGAATTATATTATATCTAAGAGCTAGAGCTCATAAGTTCTTAGGATCAAAACTATAAACAATTGTATGTAATTATGAGCTTTAAATTAATTAATATTATTATGTATTTAAAATGAATGGTATTAGCAAGGGTATTAGCACTAATAAGGGTACTAATTGTTAAAGAAATTAATGTAGGTAGGTACCTATAGAAAAAAAAATGTATTGATTTTATTAGAACGACGCTAAAATAACATTTTGCTTTAGACAAGCTGTAATACAGTTTTAATTTAAAATAATTATATTTCATTTTAGTTTAATATATTAATTGTACTAATATGCGATAACTACCTTGTACCTACCTAATTAAAAAATGAGTAAGATTTTTAACTCATAATACATTTACTATATAATATATACTCAACTAATTAATTAATTCAAATGTAGGTATAATGTAAATAAAATCAAGGTTTAATCGTTAATAATTGTTATGTAAATTTAATTTAGGGTATAAACAGTAGTATAACTATTTTGCTGATAGTCTAAATTAAATGTAATTTATTAATAATAAGGGTAACACAAACAAATTATAATATTATATGTATATCCAGTATATTCCGTTCAAGATTTTGAGGTAGTAGTAATATAAACGAAATAGATGATAGTGTCAATGATAAATCAGAATTATATTGGTCTTGGTTTGCAATTGGTAAACCTCCAGGTGAAAATACACTTAATGAAATGTATGTTCAAGACACGGTTCATATTGGAACAAAACTGCGCACAAGATTTTTAAAGCCATCTATAATTCTTCCCATGGGAAGTAATTTTGCATCAGTTTCCCATCTAGTGACACTAACAAAACAATATTCTAAGGACAAGCATTTGTTAACTATGACTGATCTCAAACCAGAAGATAAAATGAACTTTAGATCAGCAGAAAAAATGTGTTCAACTAAAGTTTTGGAGTTGTTACCAAGTATTCCTGACACATCTGCTACAATAACATTTTTGACAATTATGAACTATATTTTAACTGCATACTTAGACAAAAAAAATGCAAAAATTAAAAAATTGAAGAAATAATTTATAAAATTTGGTTAAGTGTATTTTTTTTAAGAATTTGGAAAGTTTGGATTCAAAATAACTCTAAATATACTTTGGGTGAAAACTTTATTTCAACAAATTGACAATTGTTATAGTTGCATTGAAATAAATGCACACTCTCTTATTCGTTTTGAGATGATAAGAATTTGAAAGCAGAATTATTTACAATATGGAATTTTAGTAGCCAAAAATGCGAACAATTTTTTAGATCTACAAGATCTTTAACTTCAACATACTCTACTGTAGTAAATTTTTCAATGAAAGATATTATTAATAGACTTAAACGTATTGAAGCTATAACTACATTGAAGCTATATCAACACAGAACTTGAATCATCTGATACTGGCATACAATTTACAAGACAAAAACAAAAGAATAACCTAAATTCTTTGAATTTCAATGGTCTGGACAATACTACAATTATAAACATTGCAAAAAAGAGTTTAACAGATGCTAAAAATATGGCTCATAGTCTTGGTATGGACATTCAACAGATAATATATCGATGCAAATTCCAATATTAAAAGCAAAAACTAGACCAAAGTGCTTCTTAAATTCAAATGAAGTTGAAAATACGGTTGATGGAATTATTGATGATAATATTACAAATAATGAGAATGAGACATCAGAATCCAATGTAGACATGTGTGATATATAAAAAGTAATTAATTGTGGATTATCTTTGGATCTAAGAGATTTTAGTGACCAATTTTTAAATGATGAATTAATTCCAAAAAAGGTTCCTGTTAAATCCTCCTATGTTCAAGTTTTATTAAATAATAAAAATTCAATGGTCATAAAAAAATCATGACTAATCTGGTTACTCGAACAACACCGGGCAAGAGTTAGTAGTGATCGTTTGCTTCGTTTTATTAACTCTCGTTTGACCAAGGTGCTCAACAAATAATTAAAATAAAATGTAATGAAACAAAATTTTCAACTCGGTCAGATATTGAAGTCAACAAAGAAAGTTCTGAAGAAAGTGATATCCAATCAGAATCAACTCCACCAATAAGCCAATATCAATCTCATGACAGCAATGAAGAGTATAAAGATACACAACAAATCCAGTTAAAAACTGAAAGTTATTATGCCATTAGATATGATATTAATTGGTACATTGGTAGGTTATTAAACATTGAAAATGACCTATGCAAGATAAAATTTTTAAAATCTGATCTTGATACATTTGTTTGGCCTAGAACCGATGAAATCTCATTTATTCAAAAAAAATATACATTTTATGGTTCGTTATATTTAAGTGGTGTTGGACAATTTTCGATAAAAAGATTTGATAGGAACAAAATTGTCCAAATATTTAAAGCCATTAAAAATTAATAATTATAAAACCATCTACCTAATAAGTAAAAGTCGAGGTAAAAGTAATTAGGTACAGTGATGTTTATAAGTATTATTTTATTTTTGTTAAGCTATTGTTACTTAAATTGTAGATACAATTTTATGTAGATAAGTTGGTACTTACAAGTCTTAAATATTTTATTAATTATTTTATTTTCAATTAAATATTGTAAGCATACCTAGGTATTTTGATTTGTTTTAATAAAAATTGTACTAAACTTAAAGTTGAGTAAAGAATTTCTAATTTTTGTGAGGAATATGTAAGGAAAGAACACTTGGTAGGTAACCTATTATGATTATACAAAGTATGACAATTTTTATAATTTAAACCAACATGTTAAAGAGATAATATGTAGGTGGTAATCGGTTTGTATCAGATATCATTTTTTTTTTTTTATTATTATTTTTAAGTTTTCAAGTCATTATCATTCATCACCTACTAATTAGTATTTAGTAATGTTACATGTATAATTTATATAATTCCTAATTAGGTACCTATAGGTAGTTTATAAATGTATAAGTTCCACGGAAGTCTAAGGAATTATAGCAACGTCTTATGAATTAATAGGAGGTCCAAATAATAACTATTAATTCAATGGAAGTCTTAGGAATTACATGGAATTCTAAGGAATTACATGAAATTACACAGAAGTCTAGGAATTAAAACTTTTTTGGAAGTCCAGTGAACAAAAATGTAGCCAGTGGTTTACCCCCTTTCTATGTTTAAGAGAATGCCACACCCACATGTGTTGTCCCCGTCTCACAAAAGCAAAACATAGCATATTTACGTACAGCAGTTCACATTGTAATCCATTAGCTTAAAAATTAGAGTGAATCAACCTAATATGAAACTTGATTGTAAGAACATTATCTGTGTTTTGTTGGAAGTTTTTTTATGATAATTTAGTTTTTAATTAAGTTATGAGTATTTTTAATTTACATTTATTATACATGCATAACTCACTTAAAACTGAATTATTGTAAAAAAACTTCCAACAAAACACAGATAATGTTCTTACAATCAAGTTTCATAATAGGTCGATTCACTCTAATTTTTAAGCTAACGGTATAAAACGTGAACTGCTGAGAGTAAATACATTCTATGCTACGCGCTTGTGAGACGGAGACAACATATAGGGTGTGGCGTCCTCCTAATAAAAGTGCTAGAATACTACACTACCTACAGATAACAATAACTGAACAAAATGGGTTTGGGACGTTTATGCTTGTAGAATCCTGGGTCGTATACACCTACCGCCCCTGCTACTATATTCTATTTACCGTAGCTATACCTTATAATAGAACTATAGTATTATAGATAATTGTCTTATACCTACATGACAATTAATATAGTTGGAATAATAAAATTATAATGACAACAATAATAAACTACATAATATGTTTTTCCGCGACAAAACAATAGTTTTATGTTAGCAGCAACTGTATCAGAACAAAAAAAATCGAACCGAGTTCAAAACCGGAACGTTTGAAATTCGCGAGTAAGTACCGAAACGTCCGGGCAAACGGGAAGGCGGATACTCACGTATTCTAGTAACCGGCGCCATTGATGTGATGACTATTTGTCCTCATGTGAATCTTCGTTCGTCACCGGTTTAACCAACGACCCTGTAGACCTGACGACGACGAAGAGGAATGCGCGATCTGCCGCGTGGCTACTCAAATTGCAGCGACTAATTACGATTATCGACGCACTAAAACGACAACGTAACGGCAGGTTAGGACCACCGCTTGGCAGCAGTGACGCTCTTAGAAGTTAAAACCACGGTGTCGCCGTGCGTTGAGCAGTACTAACAATGGCGCAACTCGTGTGAAAGGTGTTAACGACGAAAACAACGGCGCAGCGACGCTCATAGAAGTTAAAACCACGGTGTCGCCGTACGTTGAGCAGTACTAACAAGTAACAACGGCGCAGCTCGTGTGAAAGGTGTTAACGACGAAAACAACGGTGCAGCGGGACGACACGATTGCGCGGACAGAGACGCCAGAATCAGAAATGACCGGTGCAGTATAACGAACAGCAAGACACGATCGCGCGGACGACAAGGACGCCAGAAACGACCGGTAGAATGCGGTCGGACGAGACAGTATGATCGTGCTCGGTCGTTTCCGTTTTCCGGCGTTCGGTATGGCGTATCATAGAATATCACGTTCGCGGTATGGTGGTGGGTGAGGCGTTGGAGGCGGCGGTGCGCGGTGTGAAGACGCGGGCGCGCCGTTTGTGCGTTGTGCCTTTGTTGTTTAAGCGGCAAACGAGTTTCTACGACGTAGTTTCACGCGCCGTCTCGGGTTACACAATGTTGCCAAGTGCAGCGACTGACGAACCCGTCCCCGCCTACTGGTGCAGTGATGCACCTCCACAGACAGCAATCGAATACAGACGCTTTGACGGGATATTCTGGCGGTAAACATTCGGTGTCCAATGTGAGAAACCTTTTGCCTTTTTGTGGCTGTCCCCCCAGGACAGGATTAAGAGTTTACCCGGCCTGGAGCCTAGTATTCCAAAGGGCCCTTAGTCCCTACAATATTTATTACCAATAACTAAATTTTATTTATTTAAAAAAATGATACAAGGTAATTGATTGCACAGAATTATCTTTAAATTTTTTTAATATTTGTCAATTTTCATTAAGTACATGCTATTATACAATATTATTCATTAAATGTCAAAATATAAATATAAAATATAAGAACATAAAAATTAAAGTATATTATATTATATTATATTTTAAAACTAACTTTACTATCTTATTTTCTCTTCTTTTTTTGAAACTCTACAATAATTTCGTCTGTATTTATTTCTTTTAGTAAAGATCTCTCTATGATCATTAATGCTAAAGCGTTTAAGCGTGGATTTTTCATGGTAGACCTCAATTCGTTCTTCACTCTTTTTAAATTTGAAAAAGCTCTTTCTGCACTACAGTTGGCAACTGGAAGACATAAATACAATCTGTATGCTACTTCCACATTAGGAAAAACTGAATTGAGTTTATTATCATTTATAATATGAAGACATTTTAGTGCTGATGGCATTTTATATTTTCCTTCTTCGTCCTGTTCATCTACCAATTTAGAAAAATGTATCATTTCTTCAGGAAAAATTTCACAATCAAGGTCGTCCGGATATATTTTACCAAGATTTTTTGCCATGTCCGCGATTTCCTTCTCAGTCATTGATTTAAAATAAGTAAGAAAGCCAAACATTTTATCTAAATCAGTATATTGTTCAATTCTTTTTACCAGGCATATATCTAATTTATCCATTATAATTATAAATGTTTCTACTCTAAACTTATCCTGCCCAGATAAATTTGTCTCTTCTTCAACTCGAATCATTTCATCTGGAGTTAACTTACGAATAACTTTTCTTTTTTTTTCATTATTATACTGTTTAGAAACGAATTTAGAAAGAGATAATGCCATTTTTTCTATATCATCAAAATTGTTTCTTTTTGAACCAACATACTCCCGTAAAGATTTTAAAAGCTTAACAGCGACTGATAAATCAAGTGATTTCTCTTGTAATTTAACGCTAGTTTTATCAAATCTTTCTAAAACTCTGTTCCATAGTACTGTCATGAAAGCAATATCAAGTGATGTCATTTTTTTGATAATATTTTGTGCTTCGTTTCGTGCATCTTTATTTATTTCCATATTTTCACTAAAATATTTTAAGCGACTTAATATAGTATAATAATTTTCACAAAGTACTTTTGTAGAATGTGCTCTAGCTGACCATCGTGTTTCACTTAGACTCTTCAAAGCTACAGTTCTCCCATCAATACTTTTTAAATCACCACAAATTGTTTCCCAGCGATATGTAGAAGCTGAACAAAATGAATATAAATGTTCGGACCGAGATATGCTGATATGGTGAAAACTATAGATAACAATGACCTTGCGACTGATATTTATATCCGTCGTCGCCGCCGCCGTATATTATGTAAAAAGACTTCTTATAATCAAAGGCAGTTCTGCCGGTGCGCCTGTGCGTGACACACACGCACGCGATTACGCGAATTATTATTGTTTTTATACGCGTGCGGCGTTAGTCGGAAATCGTGATTTTTTTATTATAATATTGTGCGTAATGTGTGCTACCACTGTGTTGGATCACGTTATGTGAAATCTATTATTATTAATGAATCACATATTTTATAATACATTATAATTTCTTATGCGTATATATTAAGCGTATCTCACGTATGTGAGACGGTGCATAGTGCGTCGTAATTATGGCTCGTACCGACAGCGGTGTACAATTGTGTAGTACATTGCAACACTTTGGATGATGGTGATTGGTGTGGTTGGTCAACATAATATGATGAGCGCCGGTATCGATGTCGTATGCAGTCGGGTAATTGTATACCATATTTATATATATAGTCAATATGCATTGATATAAGATCAGTTGTTTTGTTAATATCATTAATTTCAAATTTTGTGAATTATTATTATTATTATTATCGTTATGAAATATATATATGTTTGAGACCGGTCCGTTAGGTAAATTATTATGATACATGATGTGAACGGCGTGACCGTATAAATACATATATATTTTCTTATATTGAGAGACCTTATTATATTATATGTAAAATATACACATTTTTCCATTGTCCTCTACTTGAAAGTGTAATTTATATGCCTACATATTAAATCTGAAAGAGTCGGTAAGCGTGGTGGTCGATGATATATCAACTATAGGGAGATTTGATATCATCGCCAAACAATAAATGTTGAACAAACTCAAAAAACGTGGATGCTACTGAACAATTTTCAACTGCATTGTTTCCAACCAAATTTAAGGAATGTGCAGTACATGGAATAAAATCCATATACTTGTTAGATTTCTTAAAATGCGCTTATACTCCTTCAAACTTCCCAGACATTTGAAGCGTTGTCATAAGATTGACCCCTTGCATCCAATATATTCAAATCAAGTTCTTCAAGTTTTTTCAAAATGGCTTGAACAATACTTTTTCCAGAATGACCAACAGCAGGTTCGAAGCATATGAAGCGTTCATGAACTTCTACAGAATCATTTATCTTGACGTATCGTAAAATAATAGCTAGTTGATCAATATGAGAAGTGTCTCGAGATGAGTCAACTACTATGGAAAAATATTTAGCACTTTTTACTTCTTTAGTTATCATCTTTAAAAGCTTATTTTCATTATTAAAACACATTTTTGTTGAAGATAAGTAAAATTTTTTACCTCTACCTTTATTTGATTTTTCATTTAAGTGTTTAGCTATAAATGGGTCAAATTTCGATAAGTACTCAAGAGTAGCTAAAAAATTTCCATTTTGTTGATTACCGACATTTTCACTATCACCTCTTAATGCGAGACCTCTTTCACAAAGATATCTTAACGTTTCAACTACTCTACGTAAAACTTCTCGCCAGTAAAATATCTGTTGCTCTGTCAATAATTTATGCTGTGAATCTACTGTCAACGTCTTGGATGTACTTGTACGTGATATCCATATTCTAATTGATTCTAAATGAACAACACTTCGTTCGTGTTTACTAATATCTCTTTGTCCATGAGACCAGTCACTATATCCTGAACTAAACTTGTCCTGACGATTCCCAAAAAGAATACAATAAAAACAAAATATATTCCCAGTTGATGGAGAATATATTAGCCATTCTCGACTTACAGTTTCTCCGTTTTTTGTTGTGAAATAAAAGAAATTTTAGGAACAAGTTCTAGTTTTATTATCATGTTTTTGTACACGACTTGAAGCGATAAAATCAGTATACAAATTTTGGTTGTAGTTAATCTACCTCTATGTATCCAGTATTGCACAACTTTATTTTTTTCGTTAGGCCATGTAGCTGGATCGGATGACCAATTATTAATATCAGTTATATGTGCAACAGTAGTGGAGGCTGTAGAGGTTCCAGAATTAATCGTTATAGTTGGTTTATCAATATTATTTACTAAATTTTCATTTTCTTTAATTTGAACGCATGTTTCAAAATTAGCAATAGAATATTTTACGAAATGTGAATAATTGCCCGAGTTTTGCATAGGATTTATATACAATTGATCGGATTGTGGTTTATATGCGCAAGATTCGTTCATTTCAGAATCAGATTTTGAAAAAAAAAAAGTTAATTTAGGAATTAACTGTAGAAAATAAACATTTGAAATTATATTATGTCGTCTAAGTATGTAGATATTATGTTGATTGTTGATATGATATAAAAACAACAATACTATTTTAATTGCTATAATTTTAATATAGAAAATTGCATACCTACATATAAAATTATTGAACACTATGGTGATATGATATGCACCGGCATGCTCGTAAAGAGCGTTTTAATACCACTGAATACTATAGTGATTTCAATGTTCGAATATAATACCATTGAGTACCTATAGATGGTATCTATACTCAATGATAATATTTATTACACAATATAATAATTATCACCAATTTTACATTATAACTAGAATAAATCACAAAAACAGATAACAATTCTACAGCCTACTATAATAGTATAAAATGCATGGTATGTGTGTGTGTCAGAGAGAAGACAGGTCAGGTCCGTGAAGTTAGCGGAAAAATGTGAGCACTAATTTCCGCTATAACACCACTATTTAGTGCTCAATTAGTGCTATTAAACCGTAGTGTTTTAAAAATTAGGCTATACACAGTAAAAAGTTACATGGGGGCTTACCTTTTTCCGCTAACTTCACGTAGCGGGTTCACCACCAGCACCTAAATCCGCTATAGCATCGAAATTTAGTGCTAAATTAGTGCTATTCGATGGCATAGTTTTCAAAATTAGTGCTATCTTTCCCTCCGAGATGTGGGATTTTCCGTATTTCATCCCAGCGGGTGCACCATTTGCACCAAAATCCGCTATAGCACCAAATTTTAGTGCTAAATTAGTGCTACTCAACGGAACTGTTTTCAAAATTAGTGCTATGTTTCTCTCCGAGTAATGGAATTTTCCTTATTTTATCCCAGCGAGTGAAACTTCGGCACCAAAATCCGCTATAGCGCCAAAATTTAGTGCTCAATTAGTGCTATTCGATGGTACCGTTTTTAAAATTATTACAATATTTCCTTCCGAGTAATGGAATTTTCCGTATTTCGTCCCAGCGGGTGCAATATCAGCACCAAAATCCGCTATAGCACAGAACTTTAGTGCTCAATTAGTGCTATTCGATGGTACCGTTTTAAAAATCATTACTATATTTCTCTCCGAGTAATGGAATTTTCTTTAATTTATCCCAGCGGGTGCACCATTAGCACCAAAATCCGCTATAGCACCAAATTTTAGTGCTAAATTAGTGTTATTCGATGGTACCGTTTTCAAAATTATTACTAAATTTTCTTCTGAGTAATGATCTGTTTATTATTTTTTTCCATATATTATGTTTAGTTTTAGTTTTAATTTAATATTGTATTTATAATTTTATTTTTATTTTTATCAATTTTTTTTATAAAATTTGTTTTGTGTTTTATTATACCATACAAAATATAATTAACTTTTTTTATTCGAGTTATATAGTACTATACACTAATTTAATGAGGTAAGTTTTATTATTTTTTGTATGATTTGCACTAATCATTTATAATTATGATTAATTGTGTATTTATTATGTACCTATTTTAGACTTTTTGTAAAGTACCTATTTATTAAAATGTATTACAATAAATTATGATAATAATATTATACAGGTTATCCGTTATCCTGCGAGAATTTGCCCATTGCTATATCTCATGATATAATAAATATACAATTGATCTGTTTTTTATTAGACTCACAGGGACAAGGACTACACATTTTCTATTTTTTATTTAAATAATTTTCTTGTTAAAAATAGTCAAACAATAAATTTTTTATTTTTATTTTTTTGAAATAATATTACCTATAGTTTATTTTATTTTATTTTTTATAAATTTTTTTAGTTTATAGATAAACTGGATTCTGTCTGGGCGGCGAGTCCCCCTCTATGGCTTATTGGTATATCCTCACGGGAAACTCTGTATTATTACATAATATTTTGATGAGTTTAAATCATAGACCTTTAAAATAATAGACAGCGCTTACAACACCTCCCTGCCATTGATTCATCCAGACGACATAACTGAGAGAGAAAGAAAATGTTTTGGGCTATAGCCTATAGGTACCATGAATAAAATATTTTCTTTAAGTATTATCATTGTTATATTCTGTGGTATTATCATCCTTGCATATCACCACTGTTATCATTATAGCCATAGTTTTATCACAATTTATGATAATACTATCTGCAGCAGCTGGTCTGTGCATACAATCACAGAATAGAATGGCTCAAGTTACACAATAGAAACACGCTCGTATATTTTACCAATAATTAAATACCTACTTTGTCTATGTTGCATAATACGTTTGCAGTTTGCACACATCATTTTCAACGCAACAACGCACGTCAAAGAAAATTTAATTTTTGATTTTTTTTCAACACAGTTTCAATTCTGCACGTCAATTTTTTAAAAACAAATCACACGTAAGAATGCACCATACTTAAATAGCTTGCTCAACTTATTTCTACCATAATGGAAATCTTTTCAAACATTACTCATTTGTTAAGTTATGTTTGACTAACGAATGTGTGGTTTTGAACTGATTTCTTTAAAGAATGAATTCATATCGGTCCGATACACTTTAAATTTGATTCTTAAGGTTTTTAAAGTTAGCCCTAATACTCTTATATTCCATGGAAATTTCTGCTGGACAGAGACTTTTTTTTGTATTAGTTAAAAACACATCATTCATAAATATGGTAACCGCTGAATAATAATTATTCACCCATTTTTCTCAATATTTTGTCCAATCTTTATCTGAAAATTTCAAAAATAATTACAAAACACTCCACAAGATGTCTTGATACATAAAATCCCATAACTTGGAGGGAAACATAGCACTAATTTTGAAAACAGTTCCGTTGAGTAGCACTAATTTAGCACTAAAATTTGGTGCTATAGCGGATTTTGGTGCAAATGGTGCACCCGCTGGGATGAAATACGGAAAATCCCACATCTTGGAGGGAAAGATAGCACTAATTTTGAAAACTATGCCATCGAATAGCACTAATTGAGCACTAAATTATAGCCCCGGCCTAATATCCACACCTTAAAAATAGTTCGCTTTCAACAACGCAACGTCGCGCCCGCATGACGTGTTGTCTGAAAATTGTGAAAATTAATAAAATATAATGACGATTATTAGTTTACGCACATCCATCTCCGATGTCAACCCCACAGTTCCGCCACTGACGGTCACGGTGAGTGGTGACCACCACAGCGGAGCATGGCGGTGAAACAGAACAAGGTGTATTCTATTATACTTCTACGAGTGTCCACACTGACCACACACATACCTGCAGTAATATAACAGCCACGGTAAAATATCGCATCACGATAATTCAAAAACCAGCCTTAGGTTAGGTTAACCTAACCAGCGATATTTTATTTTATATTTATTTAATATCGGTATTTACATTTTAGATTCTGAGCGGAGCTGTAAATGTATTGATTTTACAATGATGTGTGTTTTTTTTAAAATTTTTATTTTTATTTTTGCGTCTGCCATCACCTTTTAGGACGTGCGTGAAGTTGGCCCCCCCACCATAAGATATAAAAACAACAAACAAATGAATATGTAAATATATAAGTCGAGTGTTTTTTTTTAAAACATAGTAACAATACTTTTCAATTTCATTTCTGTCTTGGACTTCTACTGTAGCCATGTCGTTGTCTTTGAAGACGTATTTGTATAAATAAGAATATTTAGAATCGTCAATTATCGTTCGGCTAAAAAGAATTAAATAAAAAAATAAATAAAAAAAATAATTCGCGAAAAAAAAAGAATTTTGAATTAAGACAGCCGCCGCAAATTTATACATATCCGCCGCCGCGGCCGGTATCGAACGATCAACCGCCGGGTAACCCGCCTATCGCCCTAATCCTACCTACCTACCTATCGAGTTGAGAAGTGGTGTGAAATCTCTGCCTGTTAAGGCGTCTCGCCGCCGAGGCGAATCGCGAACGCTACGGCGGCTCTTTTCGTCGATTTTACTCGCCCGCGGCACTCGCCGGGAACGAAGTAGGGGCGGGCGCCGTCGGTAAATTTAGCGGGGATTCCGAATGAGGCGAGAACGGGGTGGTGGGACGTCCAAAAGACGGGTAAAAGTCGATTTTTCGAACGAAAAGCGCGACGACGGCGCGTCGGTTTTCGCGCGATCTCCGCGGAGAAACGGTCGTGACGAAAAAAGCGCACGTACCGGCGGCCGTCAAATGAGGCGGGGAAGGCGAATGGGGCGAGAACGGAGAGCCGGGAGGTCCGAAAAACGGGTAAAAGTCGATATTTTGGAAAAAAAATAGGAAATCGGAAAAACGGCAAAAAGCGATAAGCAATAAGCGATGATAAGGAGCGGCGTTTGAGCGTTTGCTCCAAGGGTTTGGTTTTCCGTTCCAACGTTCCACTATAGCTAGGGGGCGCCACACGTTTAGCGTTTTATAATATAAGGAAGACTAGCTCTCCGAGCGTCGCTGGGGGAGACCCCCAGACCCCCCACTGTTACTCCCAGTGGAAA
This sequence comes from Nasonovia ribisnigri, assembly GCA_027563435.1. Lineage (NCBI taxonomy): Eukaryota > Metazoa > Arthropoda > Insecta > Hemiptera > Aphididae > Nasonovia > Nasonovia ribisnigri. The sequence continues at coordinate 10,012 of JANEHU010004187.1, read as the reverse complement.
CCGATTTGCCTAAAATATTGGTCCAAAATGTGGATTGCCGATGAGAATAGTGGATGAGTGATAAGGAAAGTGGACGTGTGATAAGAATAGTGGATGGGAGATTAGAATAGTGGATGCGTGATAAGGAAAGTGGATGCGTGATAAGGAAAGTGGATGCGTGATAAGGATTGTGGATGAGTGATAAGGCTATGCTTTTTGGCGGTATCTTTCGGTGACTTTTGAAATTTGGGTATGAGGGTCCGATCATTTCTCATGCCCGAGGATGTGCTCTACAGTTGATACGGTCCAGACTTTCTTTCGAAAGGAAAATCATAAATCTGTATGTCGTGTTTATGTTTCTAGCAAGTCAGTCACCTCAAATGACGTTGAATGTAGTCATAAGTTATTAATTGCCGTGGCCAAAATCGCCTAACCTAACCTTACCCCCAGACCCCCCGGAGTTGGCGAGGAGTGTTGTCCATGTCGGACGCCATAGTGGTCTTGTGGTCCAGTCGTCGACTCGAGCCGACACGGTGTATGGGTGATAAGGCTATCGATGGTGAGATAGTGATAAGAATTCGTGATTAGAAAAGGGGTATGTAAAATTGAAAAGTGGTAAGGAAGGTGGATTTGTGATAACAATTAGAGTTAAGGATATTGGATTTATAATAAGAATAGTGGATTTGTGATAAGGATAGTGGATTCAAGATAAGGATAATGGATTTTTGATAAGGATAATGGAATTTTGTAAGGAATGGTGGATTAGCCAACGCCAAATCACGTAACCTTCGGACGGTGTCATAAATTATAGCCGCCGTGATTTTTTTGGGGTCTAGCAGGTCAGTCACTCGATGGAATGTAGTTGTCTCCGTGGATAGGCAATCCGACTGCGTCGAATCGCGGACGAAGTTGTTTGCTATGGTCGGAAATGAAAAAAAAAAATTTGAAAATTTCGGGCGGCCATGCTAATCGTATAGCCGCTGTGAAGTTTTGGGTGTCTAGCAAGTCAGTTATTCGATGGACAGTAGTTATGTCCGTGGATAGGCAATCCGACTTCGTCGGATAGCGGACAATGTGCGACGGCCAGGTCACGTCGTCAGGTATGCAATCCGACTGCGTCGAATCGCGGACAGCGTTCATTACTGTCACCAAGAAAATAAATTATGTAATATATTACATGAAAACAATTCAAAACATTTCGGGCATCTATGCAAATCATATAGCCGCCGTCTTTTTAGGGTGTCTAGCAGGTCAGTCACCTCGAATGACGTTCGCCGAAGTAATAAGGGTAGGCAATCCGACTTCGTCGGATAGCAGACAATGTGCGACGGCCAGGTCACGTCACAGGTATGCAATCCGACTGCGTTGAATCGCGGACAGCGTTCATTATTGTCACCGAAAACGCAAAATTAATTTATAAATTACGTGGAAATATTCGAAAATTTCGGGTGGCCATGCTAATCGTATATGCACCGTGATGTTTTAAGGGTCTAGCAAGTCAGTCATTCGATGGAGGGTAGTTATGTCCGTGGATAGGCAATCCGACTACGTCTTTTTGGGTGTCTAGCAAGTCAGTCATTCGATGGACGGTAGTTATGTCCGTGGATAGGCAATCCGACTTTTTCGGATAGCGGACAATGTGCGACAGCCGGGTCACGTCGTCAGGTATGCAATCCGACTGCGTTGAATCGCGGACAGCGTTCATTATTGTCACCGAAAACGCAAAATTAATTTATAAATTACGTGGAATTTCGGGCGGCCATGCTAATCGTATAGCCGCCGTGAAGTTTTGGGCGTCTAGCAAGTCAGTCATTAGATGGACGGTAGTTATGCCCGTGGATAGGCAATTCGACTACGTTTTTTTGGGTGTCTAGCAGGTCAGTCACCTCGAATGACGTTCGCCGAAGTAATAATGGTAGGCAATGGTAGACAATGTGCGAAGGCCAGGTCACGTCGTCAGGTATGCAATCCGACTGCGTCGAATCGTGGACAGCGTTCATAACTGTCACCGAAAACGCAAAATTAAGTGATAAATTACGTGAAAAAAATTTTTAAAAATTCGGGGAAATCATATAGCTGCCGTCTTTTTTTGAGTGTCTAGCAGGTCAGTCACCTCGAATGACGTTCGCCGTAGTAATAAGGGTAGGCTATTCGACTTTGTCGGATAGCGGACAATGTGCGACGAACAGGTCACAACATCAGGTTGAATCGTGGACAATACCTATTATATATGTATATTTTTATGTTATGATACATTAAATAAACTTTAGGTACCTACGTAATAAGCAAACCCATATAATGTTATATTGCTAAAGTTGTCCCCCGCACGCCATCACTCCACCAACCGACCAGTATCAATTAATAATGGTCATACTGTAGCATTGCGAGAATCGTTTATATTGATAATAATATAATAATATGATATTATACAATATTCGACGTCAGCTGAGGGCTTTTGAGCCGGCGATCCCACCTCGTCGATAAGCAGACGAAATTCGCGAAAAAAAATGGAACCTTCCGACGCATGTATTTATGCCTGTATATAGTAGTACCCACTCGACGGCGGCGATATCCGCACTCGGCTAGTTTATTTCATATAATACTCATAATTGAACCTATATAAGTTATTTCAAATAGTATATAGCCATATCATTATACAATTTAATTGCTAGACTTTAATTAAATACATAAAGTTCTATTTTGTTATTGTATTATTTAGAATCTGTTGCAGTTTATTTTGTATGCTACACTAAGAGTAAAACTGTAATATAATATTTACCTACTACATAGTATAGGTGTTGTATATTTAATCATGAGCATGAAATACAAATAATACAAATAATTGATATACACAGCTATTGCTTTTATTGTCTACATTTATTGAGCAATGTTTATGTGGTTAAATATTAATAATAATATATTGTAATACACACTGTGTGTTGAAGTATTCGAACGTTTCTGTCACATCCATCGTCGACTCGAGCTAGGATATATATTATTATATAATAATTTAACTTAACCAACCACCGCGCCGTATCAACTCTTAAAAGTCTACATTTATTATAAGATGCATGTACCTACAGTTCCTTCTGTTGTCATATATCGTCTATCAAATATATAAATATATGAGTAGCATGTATATACCTATGCCTGTACGCCGCACTCGACGCGAACGAAGTACGGGGAACGCGAATAAGGGTAAAACTCAAATTTTGAAAAAAAAATCATAAAATTTTCGTTAAATACGAATAATATGAAAGAAAAAAAAACGCAAAAAAAATAATTCGATTTAACACGGACGCCGCAAATTTCCACGACCCGGGTGGCCGGCATCGCACGCTCGACCCACGGGTAACCTGCCTAACGCCTTAACCGACCTACCTACCTACTCAGATGAGAAAGGGAGTGAAATCAATGCCTATTAAGTCGTCTCGGTGCCGAGGCGAAACGCGAACGCCGCAGTCTCCCGGGTCGGGCGGTCTACCGTCGGACGTTTTTACGAAGCGAACGCGATTTACGCGAAAAAAATCGGACTTTTCTACGCATATATACAGGGCCTGTATATAGTAATACCTACTCGACGGTGGCGCTTCGCGGGCTCTGCTGTCGTGGATTTTACTCGACCGCGGCACTCGCCCGGAACGGAGTAGGGGCGGGCGCCGTCGGTAAATTTAGCGGGGATTCCGAATACGTCGCGAGCGGGGAGATCGGACGTTTGAAAGACGGGTAAAACTCGATCGGTAGACGAAAAAGTGTGAAAAACCGTTCGAAACGGCGCCAAAATCGACGACGGCTAATAGAATCAGTCGGAGTTCTCCTCCGGGGCACCCGTCGTAAACGAAATAGCGTCGCGCGGGGCCTATAGATTTGGCGAGAAACGCGATCCGGTGACGGACGGGGCCGCGCGACGCTCCGAAAGGGGGTAAAACTCGACTTTTCGAACGAAAAGCGCGACGACGGCGCGCGGCGGCGGCGCACGGTTCGCGCGTGATCTCGGCCGAGAAATCGTCGAAACGAAAAAAGCGCGGGTGCTGGGGGCCGTTAAATCCGACGGGGAAGGCGAATAAGGTCCGAACGGGGCCGCCCAGAGCCCCCCGGGGGGGTAAAACTCGAAAAAGTTTGAAAAAATTGAAAAATCTGAAAAAAATCGTGAAAAAGTGATAAGAGAGACTGATTACGCAGCGACGGCTCCGCCACCGCCGGGAGACCGCCCGCGGAAAAAATCTAATTTTCTCATTGGCCGTTTCCTTACGCTAGTTCAAAAGCTGTACCTAGTCGGAAACGGAGCGCCACACGTGTCTCTGTTTTATATATTAGGACTAAACGCTACTACTTGAATTATTGATAAGCCGAAAAAGTGTCATAAGCATAAATAAATAAATCAATATTTATAGAAAATGTTGGAGCATGAATTTTATTCTATTTATAACTTTTAATAATGACAGACCTTCTTTCTAAAAAAAAGACAACATTTTTAACCATACCTACATAAAAAAGTAAATGTGTAGACAGTCCTAAGTCTGTATTAAAATGGGAAGGAAAATGTTGGATTTAAAAATATTACATAATATATATATATATGCGATATATACAGGGTGTTCCAAATTTCATGTGACAGCAGATTTCAGCATGATCTACTTAAATTAGAAAAAAATGACCTATGTGAAAACCTCTTTGAATCATATACTCTAAACTAATTTGATATAAATTTTTTTTTTTTTAATTAAAAAGGGTAGATTTTAGGGGTAACTTTTAAAATTCAAATGGGAACCTATATTTTTGAAATATGATTCATATAGGATTTTTTTTTTATCGAATTTTGACGTATCATTCATAATTATGGGTTGATAATTAAAGAAGTTATTTACATTCCAATTTTGTATTTAATTTGTAAAAATGCCATCAATGAATAATAATAATAATATACTTAGTGCTTCTGTTATACGCCGATTCATTGATGTACCTACAACCTTAATAATCTGTACGCTATCTAACTACCAATTTACTAGTAATAAAACGTGTATTTGGTATCTTAATTTCATTTTATATTTCAAAGGTCAAATCACATTATTGTTAATTACATTAACCTTTGGATATTTTCAATATTTATATTATTTTATATTCTCATTTGCATGTGTAAATTATAAATCATTTGTAAAACAATTTATATACAAAATCAATCAATGAGCTATGAAAATCAAGTTTATTTTAGGAATCAAGTTTATTTTAGGAATCATAACTTATTGAACTTTTAAAGAAGATTCTTTATCTACATATTACAAGAAACTTAATGCAAATAAAATTAATTATACAATTCATTCATATTCCAGATGCTGCTCAATATCAACTCGCTGATTTCAAAAAAATTGCTAATGTTGGAGACCGGAGAAGAATTATAAATCTTTTATTAATTATGGTAATAAAGACAATCTATATTCTTTCTTTTTATGTAATACATTTGTGCTGTTTAAATCATATTATATCTATTGATAATTTTTCATTGTTATTCATCTTCATAATATTTAAGTAAATTTTAAATTGATTACAAATTCACATCATACACGATATAAATAATGAGTTTTTCTGTAGATCAGGCATCAATTCAATCTCTGATATTCTCATACATAGCATATAATTTAAATATTGTTATTATTCATCATGTATGTGAGATTATTACAACCATATGTTGTGAACAAAATTCATAGATATTGTAAGACGAAAATAAATTATAATAATGCTGATGCACTTACCATTTTAAAATGCAAACAAATTTAAATATTGACTCTAATACTGTATATTCGATTCTGTTGAATTAAGCATATAACCAAAATAATTACTATACAACACATTTTAATAAATAATATTAGGATATACTAAAAATTATTAGATCACTGATAATTCTTTAAAGAATATTTCTTGTAAATATATTAAATATACTTATTAATTTTGAACATAAGAATATTGCATTCATAACAGTGATAAATAACATAATTATTGGACAAAGATGAAAACCTTTGGATATTTTCAATATTTATATTATTTTATATTCTCATTTGCATGTGTAAATTATAAATCCTTTGTAAAACAATTTATATACAAAATTAATCAATGAGCTATGAAAATCAAGTTTATTTTAGGAATCATAACTAATTGAACTTTTAAAGAAGAATCTTTATCTACATATTACAAGAAACCTAATGCAAATAAAATTAATTATACAATTCATTCATATTCCAGATGCTGATCAACTCGCTGATTTCAAAAAAATTGCTAATGTTGGAGACCAGAGAAGAATTCTAAATGTATTATTAATTATGGTAATAAAGACAAGCTATATTCTTTATTTTTATATAATACATTTGTGCTGTTTAAATCATATTATATCTATTGATAATTTTTCATTGTTATTCATCTTCATAATATTTAGGTAAATTTTAAAGTGATTACAAATTCACATCATACACGATATAAATAATGATTTTTTCAGTAGATCAGGGATCAATTCAATCTCTGATATACTCATACATAGCATATAATTTAAATATTGCTATCATTCATCATGTATGTGAGATTATTACAACCATATGTTGTGAACAAAATTCATGGATATTGTAAGTCGAAAATAAATTATAAAAGTGCTGATGCACTTACCATTTTAAAATGCAAACAAATTTAAATATTAACTCTAATACTCTATATTCGATTCTGTTTAATTAAGCATATTACTAAAATTGCTATAGAAAACATTGTAATAAATTATTTTTGGGTAGACTAAAAATACTTAGATCACTGATAATTCTTTAAAGAACATTTCTTCTAAACAAATTATATACATTGATTAATTTTGAATATAAGAATATTGCATTCATAATAGTGAAAGATAACATAATTATTGGACAGAGAATCCTTTGTAAAAAAATTAATAGACCAAATCAATCAATGCGCTATGAAAATAAATTTTATTTTGGGAATCATAACTAATTGAACTTTTAAAGAAGAATCTTTATCTACATATTACAAGAAACCTAATGCAAATAAAATTAATTATACAATTCATTCATATTCCAGATGCTGATCAACTCGCTGATTTCAAAAAAATTGCTAATGTTGGAGACCAGAGAAGAATTCTAAATGTATTATTAATTATGGTAATAAAGACAAGCTATATTCTTTCTTTTTATGTAATATATTTGTACTGTTAAAATCATATAATATATACTAATAATTTTTCATTGTTATTCATCTTATTACTTTTTATGTAAATTTAATTTGATTACAAATTCACATCATAAACGATATAAATAATGAATTTTTCTGTAGACCGAGCATCAATTCAATCTCTAATATTCTCATTCATGGCATATAATTTAAACATTGTTATTATTCATCTTGAATGTGAGATTATTACAACCTTACGTTGTGAACAAATTTCATAGATATTGTAAGTCGAATATAAATAATAATAGTGCTGATGCACTTACCATTTTAAAATGCAAACAAATTTAAATATTGACTCTAATAATCTATACTCGATTCTGTTAAATTAAGCATATTACTAAAATTGCTATAGAAAACATTGTAATAAATTATTTAAGTGGGTATCACCAATTACATATTAATCCCGCGGATACTCATAAAACTGCCTTTTCCACAAAATCTGGTCACTACGAATTTTTACGCATGCCATTCGGGCTGAGCTCAGCTCCAGCCACATTCACACGAGCGATGAAATCTGTTCTTATGGGTCTCGAGGAAATGTGCACTGCATATTTAGACGATATCGTAGTACACGGGTCTAGTTTAAATGACCACCAGAAAAAACTCGAACAAGTTTTCAATCGACTACGCGTACACAAACTTAAGTTACAGCCACAAAAGTGCTCTTTCTTACGGAAAGAGGTTATCTATTTGGGGCACATAATTAATGAAGACGGGGTGTCACCTGATCCGAACAAATTAAAATGCATTCGTGAATATCCAAAACCAAAAAACGCAAAAGACATTAAATTTTTTCTTGGACTACTTAACTATTACAGACGTTTCGTCGATAACTTTGCCAAGATTGCAAAACCACTAACTTACTTACTTAAAAAAGACGTACCATTTCAATGGACAGATAATTGTGAACATAGCTTCGAAGAACTTAAAAAAGCTTTAATGAACCCGCCTTTACTAGTTTATCCAGATTGGGAAAAGGGGGAGTTTAACTTAATGACCGACGCGAGCCAATACGCAATAGGAGCAGTCTTGTCGCAGGGGGAAGTTCCCAAAGACCAACCTATCGCTTACGCAAGTAGGACATTAAACAAGGCCGAATGTAATTATAGCGTTGTTCAGAAGGAATTATTGGCCATTGTATGGGCCGTGAAATATTTTAGACCATACTTATATGGACGACATTTCAATATAATTACCGACCATAGGCCCCTAACGTACCTGTTTGGAATTAAAGACGCCTCGTCGCAACTAATGCGTTGGCGCTTACAACTCGCAGACTACGATTATACAATTACTTATAGGGCCGGTCCGGAACATTCAAACGCCGACTGTTTGTCACGCATCCGAATAGTTCAACCGGGTTCAGATAATACGAATAACGAGTTCAATGAATTCTGTGCCGCGGAGAGCAAACCGATTTTTAATTCAAAAGTTTTAGAAGTAGAAGGTGACATTGGTAAGGTCACTGAAAGCGAAAATATTATAGTCACGATTCCCGAAGATAAAATAATTACACATTCGGCGATACGTGAAATCATAAAAAAAATAGATCTTAATGCGATAAAATTCACTAACGAAAACCGGTTCTATATGCACACTGGTGGACCAAAACCACTTATATTTTACGGCATCTCGAAAACTCATACAACACCGCTCGAGGCGGAGGTTGTTTACCGAACGTTACAAAATATACGAGATTTTTGCATTACGAATAAAATTAATTCATTCTCCACGGTCAAACTAGATGGACCTACCTCATTAACTAATTACTTGAGAATTCGGACTATGTTTCGTTACGCATTTCGAGCAACCGACATCGTAATAAAGATATATACGGGTGAACATTTTACAGACGAGGAAAAACAACAAATAATTTACGAGCACCACAATTCGCCTCTAGGCGGACACTCCGGTGTATCACGCACGTTAAAACGACTAAAACTCAATCATAACTGGCGCAACATTAAAAAAGACGTTAAACGTTATATTAAACGCTGTGAACTTTGTCAAAAAAACAAGTCCCATGTAAAAACAAAACAACCTATGATAATTACTAGTACAGTAGTTAAACCTTTCGAACGAATTTGTCTCGACATAGTAGGGCCTTTACCTAAAACCTTAATGGGGAACATATATATACTCACACTGCAGGACGAGTTATCTCGTTACGCACTTGCTATCGCACTTTCTTCCACTGACGCTCAGACCGTAGCTCAAGCCTTTGTCGAATGTTTCGTATGTACTTACGGAATTCCCAAATCAATTCTAACCGATTGTGGAACAAATTTCCTATCCGATATTTTCAAAGGTATGTGCAAACTCTTAGACGTCAAGAAACTTCAGACAACTGCATGGCATCCGCAGGGAAACGGATTCTTAGAACGTTCCCATAAAACACTAAAAGCTTACTTACGATCCTTTGTGGACAAAGATAGCAACTGGGATAGACTTTTATGTTACGCTACGTTTTGTTATAACACGACGGTGCATACGTCGACTAATTTTACACCATACGAATTAGTATTCGGGATGAAACCAACTATACCGTCAGCTTTTCTTAAGGAACCCGAACCACAATATAATTACGATAACTACGTTTTTGACCTTAAGCGGGTTATGCAAGAAACACATAAAATCGCACGGGAAAATCTTATAAAGAAAAAAGAAACTAACAAAACATATTATGATAAAACTATAAATGCTATTGACTTACACGTAGGTGATAAAGTGCTCATTAAAGAGCAAAATAAGAAAAACGCGCTTAGTCTAAATTGGCTAGGGCCGTTCGAAATTCTATTAGTACACGATAACGAAA